>JAAMXY010000155.1:0-27803 GCA_019677205.1 Pinguiococcus pyrenoidosus | reverse complement strand
GACCCAGAGACTTCACTGCCCTGACGGGCCTGGCGTTCACGTACCACGGAAACGGAAGCTACGAGAAGGCCATGTCAATCTATCGCAAGGCGCTGGCCGTGAATCCGAGTGCCGCCGAAGTGGATTATGCGCTGAAGACGCTGTCGCCCAGTGGCGTACCGGCGTCGAACTTGAAGCGGGCCCCTCCGGCGTATGTCAGCTACATCTTCGACCTCGCCGGCAGACGCAAGTCGTTCCTCGAGAATCCGAATCCGGCCGCGGCAGGCGCTGCAGCAGGGACCGGCGCCGCGAGTGAGGCGCCTGGTGCCGCTGGGACGTCAGCGGTAGAAGATGGGACCGGGACAGCTGCCGGTGCCACTGCGAAGGGGAAGTCCAGGCCACCTCTCTCCATCCAGGAAGCCGTCGACCACGCGGCAGCTGCTGCGGACAAGGTATGCTGAATGGGTCGGCAAGGAACCACAAAGGATGTCTAAGCGATGCGGCGTCTCCTCCTTCTCTTTCATTTCTTGCCTTGTCTTTCTCTTCGCTGTTGCTGATGCTTTCTCCAGTTTGATCTGGCGTTCGGCTTGGCGTTTCAGAACGTGAGCGTGCAGATTCGAGACTGCGTTGAGGACGCGTTGCAGATGAAGGCTGCCGATGGCTGGCACTGGCTCGACGTGCTGGATCTGGGTAAGAGATGCAGCAGTCTCGCCTGGCGGGGCATTCCTCTCTGACGTTTCCTTTTGCGAGTAGGTTGTGGGAGTGGGCAGATTGGCCAGGCCTTCCGAGGGCTCTCCAACCGAGTCATCGGAGTGGACTTGAGCAAGGTGGGGAGAACTGCCACACATTCCGGGCACTGAAACGAACTGGAAATGGGGTCTCATCGGCATGTTGGTGCTGTTGGTGCTCTCGAAAGGTTGCCATCAGCATGGCTCGCAAGACCTGGCTTTACCGCGAGCTTCATCACGCTGATTTCGGCGCTGTCCTGGACCTCATGCATCCGAAATCCGTCGATGTGGTGGTGGCATCGGTAAAAGCATGTCCTCGGCTTGGGACGCAGGCAGTAGTGCACGTAGTCTCATCAACGTGCGCTCCGCTCTTCAGGACTCGTTGCCGTATTTTGGCGACCTCGACGAAGTGTTTGCCGCCGTATCGACGCTGCTCAGAAAAGGGGCCGTGTTCGCTTTTAATTTGGACACGTTTTCGGTACGAAAGGAGCTCCGCAGCGACTTCCACCAGTGCCTCACGCCGCCACTTGTCTTGCACCTGTTTTCCCCACAGGACTCGGCGAGTGCAAAGAAGGAAGGCTACCAGCTCCGCCACACTGGCCGATGGATGCACACGTACGTCGTCTCCGCGGCGGCTGCAGGGGACGGTTCATGTCTCCCTTCTCATTCGTTCGATCCACGCAGGCCCTCGTACGCAAGGAAGCTAGCGGCGCAGCACGGGCTCACCGTGATTCGGGAAGTGAGTTTGAGAGGTCGGGGTCGCGAGGTGCTATGGGACGACAGCGAGCAATCTCGCGACAGGCTAGTATCCATCAGCGGAACGATCTTCATTCTAGCAAACTAGGATTCGTGAGCGGTCACCGATAGAGAAACTTCGCGGGGTCTGGGTCTGTAGCAGACCGATCCCAGCATGTAGCGTTAGAACAGTTCTACCAGCCCCGACGGGATGTTGTTCAGTATCTTCTCCTTCTGGGGTCGTCGTCGTGCGCTTGCTCCTGATCGCGCCTCCTCCCATCATGGTAGCTTGGTCCTCCATCGCGTCGCCGATCGTCGTCGTACCTCGAGTCTCTCTCTCGTCTTCTATCGTCGCCATACCGCGAGTCTCGATCGCGCCTTCTGTCGTAGTCCCGCCTCGAGTCACCACCGCGTCTCCTGGAATCCTCAGACCTCCCGTCATCCTCATACCTCCCGTCCCTGTCGCGCCTCCTACTGTCGTCGTATCTCGAGTCCCGATCGTGGCTCGGGTCGTCGCGGGGCCTCCGCTCCCGCTCCGGACCTCTTCTCCGATCCCGGCCCGCGTCATAGTCACTCTTTCGGCGTGCCTTGGAATCCTTCTCCGCACTCAGGCGCAAGAACGTGTTCCACCGCTGCTTGGAGGTGGATTGCGAGAAGTCCACCTTGATGCGGCGGTCGTCCACGAGGTAGTTGTTCGCCTTCAGATAGGCCTCCACGGCTTGGTTCTCCTTCTCAAACTCGATGAAGCCGAAGTTCAGGCTGTCCCCGGTCACATGATCCTGGCAGATGTACGCCTTGCACGGACCGAAGCGGCTGAAGATGAGCTCCAGATCCTCCTCAGAGGTCACGGGATTCAGCTTCGCGACGAACAAGACGTTCTCCGGCGCTTTGTCGTCGGCGTCTTGGAGGTCTCCCAACATCTCCAGCACCACCGCTCTCGACTTCGCCTCCTTCCGCGCTCTCTCCAGCTCCACCTCTTCCGCGTCTCGATTGGCGTTGGGGTCCAGCTCCTCGTCGGCGCCCAGGCGCTCGATCAGCTTCTCTTCGGCGGGTCTCTCGCGAGTCGGCGACGCCGGAGGAATCTTCTTCCCCAGCGCTTCCGAGTCTGGGAACGGATTGTCCAGGACGTGCGTGTGGAGGATTCGGATGTCTCGATACGGCCTCCCGTCCTCGTCGCAGAATTGCGAGGAGATCTTCTCCACGGCCTCCATCCCTTCCGCGATTTCTCCGAAGATCGTCTGCTTTCCATCGAGATGCTCGAGGTCGTGACCGCGCAGCGTGATGAAGAACTGCGACGAGTTGGCGTTCTCCGCTCCTCCAGTGGCCATGCTGAGCAGTCCGGGGCGATTGTGCTTCAGATGAGCTCTTATCTCATCGTCGAAGTATCTCTTTCTCTTCCGCTCTTCTTGGTCATCCTCGAGAAGCGCAAACGCGGACTCTCCGCCGTTTCCCGTGCCCGTGGGGTCTCCAGTCTGGATGAGATAGTTCTCCTGAACGTTGAAAAATAAATGCGCGTGAAAGTACTTCATCTGCGCGCAGGAGAAGGTGAGGACAGTGGTGAAGCGCGCAACCAAGCTTCCCACTCGTCGCACACACTTTGGTCCACGCACCTGGCACAGCATCAGGAAGTTCCTGGTCGTGACCGGACAGTCGTCCGTGAAGAGATCGACGACGATGTCGCCCACGCTGGTCTCGATGAGCACCGACATCTTGTGGCGCTGAGAGGCGGCGGAAGCGCTGCAAACACAAACTCGGCTGTCGAACCAACCCTTGTCGATCAGCTGATCAATCTTCGTCCTGATTTTCATTAGGATATTTTACATAGTAATGATACTTGTATATTTGAAATTATAGTTCCAAATCTAGATGTTTTCCCGCCATTTTGGGTGGCTCGGGCGTTTGAACGCTCTCGCGATCGCGTTGCACAATGGCCGCGGTCGACGCCGAAGAGGCTTTGGAAGCGCACGCAGAGGCGTTCCAAGATGCTTTTGCGGGCGTGTCCGAGACGATCGAGAACCTGATCCGCAACAACACCGTAGCGCCGCAGACCTTCGCAGAGCACGTAGAAGCGTTTCTCACCGCCATAGACTTTGAGGAGCCGTTCATCCGGGCGCTGCTATCCGTGCACATTGTTCTTCTGGTGACCCTGTGGCTGCTGCGGAAGAGCCACACGGCGCAGACGGCGCTGTTCATCGTCATCTGTGTGCTAATTGGTTCCGCGGAGCAGCTGAATAGATGGGCGTCAAAGAACTGGAGGTGCGATGCCTTCCAAGCTTGCGGTCGGATCGCAAGTGAGCCATGTCTAGGTGCTGACGACTTCTGCGTGCTTCTGTGCCCACCAGGCAGTTTGCAACGCAGAACTACTTCGATGAGCACGGCGTCTTCGCCGGGGTGATGTTCTGCGGACCGCTGCTCTGCCTGGGATTTGCGCAGCTGATCGGTTTCCTGAGCACAGCATCGACCTTGCTTATCAAGGTATGTCCCGGACTCGCCAGCATCCCAAGATGCCGTGCCCAGGAAAGTGGGGGTGGAGTCCAGCTCGGCTCGGACCTAACCCACGCCGTAACCACCTCAGGTGAAACGCGCCGAGCTGCGGCGGCAGAGAAGGGAGCAGGCTTCCGCGGGCGAGAGTGCTGGCGAAGCTGCGGTCGCAAGCGCGGGAGGGCAGTCGGCGAGCGAATCGACGGGCTAGAAATTCACGCTCTTCTGTACAAGTTATGCGGTGGGTTCCGGCTGCGAGCTCGGGCGCAGCTTGCGCGTCCCCTTCTTTCTTGCTTTCGCTCTCGTTCCTTGCAAATACTTCTTCAAGCCTTCGTCCTCGTCGCTGCGGATCTGTTTCAGGCGCCGCCGCTGCTCTAGATAGACGGCCAGCGTGTTGAATGTGCGGTTCAGAGCTTTGTACACTTTCCACGACCGACTCCGGTAGTTGAGGAGGAACTTGGAGTCGAAGCCGGTCGCGAGCACGGTCACTTTGATCTCTCCGGACTGGAGGACGGGGCTGGTACCACGGCCCGGCTTGGGATGGACGACGGCTCCGAAGATGATGTTGGCGTCGGGATGGCAGGCCTTCTTGACCACCTCGCCCGCGATCTTCACCTCGTCCAGGCTCAGGTCGGGCCCACCCACCACGTTGACCACCGCGCCGCGAGCTCCGCGGATGATGCCCAGGCCGCCATCTTCCGCCTCGGCGATCGCGGCCTGCGTGGCTGCCTCGGTGGCGTCCTTCACACGCCTCCGCGTCTCCTCGTCGACGCTCGCGAGTTTCGAGGCCTTCCGGATCCGCCACCGTCCTCCCCCAACGCGGCTTTTTCCTCGCTGGAACGAGCGAAAGTCGAGCAGCGGGCACGAGACGGCCTCCAGCGCAGCCTCCTCCGCCCGATTCTCCCCGGTCGCGGAGCCGACGCCTACCAGGCAGTTGCCCGCTCCGCTGAGGACCGCACGCACGTCGGCGAAATCCACGTTGATCAGGCCTGGCCGCGCGACAATGTCCGTGGTGCCGGCCACCGACTGCCGCAGCACGTGATCCGCAACCAGGAAAGCGTCCTGCGAAGGTGGAGCGGTCAATCCCATGGAGCCGCGTTGGCACTTCTGTTCACTTCAATTCAATTCAGTTCAGTTCAAGTGGCTCAAGGGTCACTCCTCACCTCCGCAGTGGTACCGTCGGGCACTAGGCGCAGAAGCCGCTCGTTGCTCACCGTGACCACGGAGTCAGCGGCCTCCACCAGCAGCCGCTGCGCCATCTCCGCCTGCAGACTCCGTTGGCCGCCTTCGAAGCGGAAGGGCACCGTGACCACCGCGATCGTCAACGCGCCGGCCAGGCGCGCCTCGCGCGCCACCACCGGCGCCGCGCCCGAGCCCGTACCACCACCCATGCCTGCAGTGACGAACACCATGTCCGCACCGCGCACCATCTCGCGGATGGCGGCGCGACTCTCCTCGGCCGCTTCGCGGCCTCGGTCGGGATCTCCGCCGGCGCCCAGGCCTTTGGTGAGCTGCGGCCCAATCTGCAGCACATGATCGGCCGTCGCATGGCTGAGGGCCTGCGCGTCGGTGTTGATGGCCCAGTACTGCACGATCTCCTGGCCGAACGCGTCGCGCTGCTCCGTGAGCATCCTCGCCACCGCGTTGGAGCCGGCGCCGCCGACGCCGATCACTTTGATGCAGCATTTCTGCATGGGCCGCGCCACCTCCAGCAGCGCAAACAGCACGCACAAGCGCAGCGCCAGTGCGAGACGCATGGCGCTGGCGCTGCCGCAGAACCGCGGTCAAATCGCTCGAGTTCAAAATTGGCGGGAAATACCCCAAGCATTTTGAACTGGCAAAAGTCGGCGGAGCCGAGGCGACGATTGGGTGGGGAGGAGCTTGTTCGAACGTCGCGCGCATAACACAGGTCCGGGATGGTTGAAGTCCGCCAATCAATGGCGGTTGGCCAATCTCGCGGCGACTCAGCATTTAGAAAAAGCGAATTGAACATGTTCAGCCATGCTTCTGCTTGATCAAGAGATACATTCAAATAATTTTCTAAATCTTCCACGCATTCGAATATGCATGCACCAAGGCGTTCCACGCGTCACTGGATTGGCGCGGGAAGTACCTACGTCCGGTATCTTGTATCTACCACGATGCCGCCTACGTTGCCCATTGTTTAGCACGAACTTCTCCCCGAGAGCCGAGAGCTGCTCAGAGCTTGTGAACGCCAGACGTGTGCAGCGGAGCGGCGATTCAAACTCGCAATGGCGCGCTGGGCGCTGTTCGCCGGCCTCTCGTTCATCTTCCTGGTGCTCTCGTGGTGGGCTCGAAAGGTCAGCCGAGAGCACTTCGCGCGCGACCGGTACGCGCGCCAGCGCACCTGGCTTGCGGCCGCTTACTATCCGCCGGATTGCGCGGCGGATCTTCCGCGCGTCGTCGTCCAAGTTCACCCCGAAGAGCTCTCCGCCGGTTTGTGGCCTCGCGCCGCAGAGGCGGTCGTGATCGCGAAGCTTCTGAACGTAGGGCTCTCCTTTCCGCGCGAGACAGCGGCGCTTTTCCGCGGCGACGCCGGACTGGAAGCGCGTTTGCGCCCACTCCAGCTGTGCGTCCACTTCCACAACGCGGCCGAAGCGCCGCATCACGCGGTGGACTGGGAATGGCCAGTACGAGCGTCGGAGATCCGGGCGAGGCCTTTGACCGGCGCGCGATCTTTGGCGTCGGGGGCCTTAAGGGCGCCGCTGTCCGAGACTCAGCTGCTGTCCGTGGACACCGACCGCGCTTTGGCGCTTCTCATCGCGGCGCGACATGCGCTGGGCCTTGCCGGCGAGGAGGCCTTCGTTTCGTCTGCGCTGAGCACTCTGGAAGCGAGTGAGAAAGACGCCAGAGCCGGCGTTCCCAGGGCCTCTCAGGAGATGGTGGCCTTCTACTCCGACGCCTGGCGCGACTTGCTCCGGAACGGCCGAGACGAAGAGGAGAAGACAGCTCTGCTGGAGACAGCGGGCGAAGAGTTCGACTGCGAAGGTGTAGCGCCGCACTTCGACTTTCAGCCCAAGCTGGACGACATGCACACCAACGGCGGCCGCCCCTGCCACCTCAGCTTCGTCACCGCCGTGTTCGGCAGGGCCGATCCCTTGCGGCCGTACTGGCAGCAGCTGGCGGCTTTGCTGGAGCTGGAGGCGCAGCTGGGCCTGAGCACCTGCTGGTTCGCCTTCGTGGACCGCGCGGCGCTGGAGCACAATGTGGACCACCTTACGCAGCGGCTGCAACAGCGTCCGCGCTGGGGTGTCTGGGAGCTCGTCGAGGTGGACTTGCATCATGAGGACGCTGGGCGTGGCTCTAGATTACCGAAGATGCTCATCCATCGCGCCCTGGGGTTCTCACCCTTCGTGATGTACATGGACGCCAAGGCGCACGTGGACACGCCGCAGGTGCTGCTGGGCAAGGCGTTCCTTATCCTGCGCGAGCACCCCAGCGCGGCGTGGATCAGCCCCAGACACCCCAATCGCGACTCGGCCTATCTGGAAGCGCGCTGCGTGCGCATCGTGGGCCTGGTGGGCGAAGAGGCGTTGGAGCAGATGCGGGCGTACAAGGCCGAGGGCTTTCCAGTGACCGGACCGGGCCTTATCGAGGGGATGCTGAGTCTGCGCGACATGCGGCGCCCGCAGGCGGAAGTTTTAGGGTAAGAGGCAGGACATGGCAACAGACGAAAGTCGCGGGAAGGAACCTCAGCCGACGCTCTCGACAGATGCGGCTGGTTTAAGGAGTTTAACAAGTGGGCGCACAAGCGGGATCAATTGAGCTTCAACTACGTGCTGTGGAAGCTCGAGCTTCGGACGGAGCCGCCGCAGCCCTTCTTCAGCTACATTGCGGACAAGCTATGGCATCGCATGGTAAAAGTCGGCGGTCGCGATCCCGACGAGGTGCCGCCGCGCAAGAAGCAGGTACTTTGCAAGTGGAGGAGCGACGACGAAGTGGCGGAGGCCATCGGACGGTTGGCGGAGGACAGCGCGTATTAGAGTCCTCACGGCGCATCTCGAAACACCTGCGGTGCCTGCGTCCATCTCTGATACTCCGGTGCGCCGCGGACCGCCCGCTCTCGAAGCGCTTGCGCGATACCCGCCCGGGGGACCACCAAGGGCGCTGTGGAGACCTGACTCCACAGCGGCGCTGGCAGGGCAGTCTCGTCGGGCCTCCGACGCGGCGCCTGCGGGCGCACCAGCGGCCGCAGCGGTGCCAGCCTAAGGGCGGTTACTGGATGTGAGACAGAATGCAGCGACAAGGAGGAGCAAAGGCACAGAGGCTTTACCGCGGCGGCCGGCCTGATGGATCCAGCGCGCTTCTCTGGAAGCGTGGGTCGTACTGAATCCGACGGGAGCCGACTGCGTCCCGGAGAGCGACGCTCTGAAGAACGCAGACAAGCTACGATGCAGGGGGAGAAAGAGATGTGTGTCGAGTGAGAAGATCTGCGTGCGTGAGAAAGAGAGAGACAAAGAAAGAGACAGAGGGAGAGAACAAGAAGATGAACGAGAACGGCAACGACAGTAACGACAGCAACAAGCGAAGCAGCCTGACGGTGACGAGTCTCTGGCCGCAGCGGCATTGAGGGGCAAAGGCATGCAGACAAAGGCAAGAAAGAGATCACTTACCATATGCTCCACCTCCGGTGGGAAAGTCCAGGCGGACAGAGCGACTCTTTCCAAGTCGACCACGTGGTAGACACCGACGCCGTAGAGACGATACACCAGCTCGTTGGACACGAGAGCAGCTACGTCGGCGCTTTCTAAGTCAATCAGCTGCAGCAAATGGCGTGGTGAAGCACCAGACATTACCTTGACGCATCCGTTGCTCTATGAGCTGCCGCCTGGTCGCCTTCTTGCTGGGCGGCACCTGCGCCAACCGTCTTCGAAGGCAAGGCAAGATGAGTGACCACTCTTCAACGATTTCCATTTCGGAGAGAGGCGCCGCTCTACCTGAGGAACGCCGCGTAGCTTCGAAGACCCGCCTTGATGGGCACCGTCGGGAGACACAGGAAGATGCACTTGCTGAGCACATGGCCGACGGGGTCGGAAGGCCTCACAGTCTCGAAGATGGTCTCATGCATCCAGTTGGCCTGAGGATGGGAGTCGAGGTCCTTGAACACTTCGGTGCCTCCTGTCCATCTGAAAAGCGAGGGCCTCCCGTACCTTTCCTAGTGCTTCGTCCCAGCTGAGATCCGCCGGGGCGGAAGTCGGTATGTCAGGTGATGTTGGCGGCTTCGCAGGCGTATCACCTGGCGCGATTGCAGATGCGCCGAAGTCCTGACACGCCTGCCCAAGCGCCTCGGCATCGCTGGCATCGTTGCCTTGTACCGCAGCATCCGAGAGCTCCGTCCTCCCATCATTCTGTGACACCTTTGGTAGCACATCGAGCTTTGGAGAGGGGCTGAGCTGTCAGCGACGCCGCAAATCTGCAAGCCAAGAATTCCGATGGCGAATCGCTCTCACCTCTAGGCCCAAGATGTCCTTCCAAGTCGGCCGCATCTTGGCCGCCATCAAGCGGAAGACGCGGCGGAGTCGCTTCTGCGCCGGCGCCGTCCTTGGACCCTCAACTCGGATCGGCGCAATGGAGTTGAGGCCAGCGTCGCGAAGCGCTTTCAAGTTGGTCCGACCGTCTTCCGCCTGATGAATCGCTCGGATGTGCTGCCGGAGCTTCGCCCCTGTGTGGGTTGTCGAAGCGTTCAATCTCGAGCATCTGATGATTCCTCAAGCTTTCTGGCTTGCATACCTTTATCGTGATTGTGCAGCTCGCGCAGCAACGCTAGGCACATGGACTTGAAGTCTTGCGGAGCTTCAATGGCGGCGAAGACAGCCTCCGCTTTTGAGAGAGGTAGCAGATCCCGGATCGTGCCGTATCCGACTCTGCAGCGGAGGAGCTCTGAGGGGTCGTCGGCTGGTGAACAGGAAAGCGTCGTTACCTGCGGAGTTGGCGGTAGTAACGATCGGCGACTTTGAAGGCCGACAACTCATGATGGACCTGTCCAAGTATCGGCGTAAGATGCTGCATGATGGCACGCATTTGAGGCCTTTTTATATACATGCCTTGGCGACGCTGGGCGGCAACGCGAGGTACTTGGCAAATGCTTCGGAAGGCGAGGTGTCGGGCTCCAGAGAGTCCGGCACGTGAAGCCTTATCGTTGCGGCTCGGCAAAGACGCTGCACGCCGTCCGCTAAGCCCTGTTCGGATGCATCAGCCTGTCGTGTTTGTCATTGGCAGGCAGAAGGACGCGCTGCGTACCCGTGGGATGTCGGCCGTCAACGCCTCGCCGCAGAACCTCCCATGATCGGTCTGCTGAGCGCAGCGCCTTCCGGCGATCAGCGGGCTCACGAGGGGTCTCTCTTGCTGCGTTCGGAAGCTCCGGGTCCCAGCGAGGCGGCGACGCGCCGGTGAAGAGATCGAGTGGCGTCGACGGCGGGAGGCGAGATTTGGTGCCCGTTCCGGACAGCGCACTGAACCCTGACGACTCGAGCAAGTCTCCAAGTCCTCAGGCTTAGCGCCGCGGCATTTTGGCGTTTCAGACAGAAGCGCGGCGGAAGGGGTTGCTTGGCGCGGCATCACCGCGGCTACGTCACACGATGCTGCTGCTACGGCCGATCGCCCTCGTCTCGCACCAGCGCTCTCACTTCGATGCAGGCGCCTTCTTGGGAGCTTTTGACACAGCGGTCCCTGAAGCCTGCCGTCGGCGGAGCGCACGTGCTCGTGGTGGGCGGGATGAGTCGCTACTCTTCCGCTCCAGCCGCCGACGAAGCCGCGAAGTCGAGGTCCGGGAATGTCTTCGCAAGTTGTCGCTGGACGATAGGGGAAAGACGCTAGACGGCCCCTTGATCTTCGGCTTCGCGCTTCGGCGGCCCTTCGGTATGCTCGGATGGCGTACCCAAAGTCTTTGTCCCGCCGCTCCAGGACCTTGCTGAGGAAGGTCTCGGCGTAGTGGTCCTCTCTTGCGACGAGGTCGGCCTTCTCCCGCTCGAAGCGCTCGTAGTCGGTGTTGACCTCCCGCAGGAAATCCCACAGCTTTCCATCCTTCAGGTAGCGTCTCGTGAGGAACTTGAGACGCTGATTCAAGCCGAGCTCCGTCCGTCGCCTTATGTAGCCGTGACGACAAAGATACCCCCGCGTGTACCTCTGCACCTGAATCGCCGCCCACTCTTCGACGAGATTCTTCCTCTGGAGTTCGGCCTCGTGCGTCAATCTCGCCGCGAGCATCTTTGCGAGCATCCGCCGCACATGCGCCTGGATTTCGGTCGCCGCTCTGTGGCGGCGCTGCATCCAGAGGAAGTGCCTCCGCCGCAGCGCCTTGCGTCGGCCGAGGAAGCCGCGCACGATGCGCTGAAGTTGGACGCTGCAGTCATGGTGCCGCTTGGCCAGCATCGCCAGCAGCCCCCACCTATTTTGGCAGCGGCGCCAGAAGCGCTGGATCTTCAGGACGGCGCGAAGCACCCACTCCTGATGCAGTCTCTCGAGGATGACGTGCAGATCTCTCCGGGTACGGTAGCCTCGAAACACCCGCTGCACGCGCAGGGCGCTTCTCGCGTACATGTGCTGCACGAGGACGGCAAGCGCTCCCTTTGCGCTGTGAAGGTCTTTCTGCAGCTCCCGGCAGCGCCACTGCAGCAGCGGCAGCGCTTTCTCCACCTGAAGCCGCTCGCGGTGGCCGTGAAGCACTGCCGTCTCCACGAACTCCAGCTCGTGCACGTCGCGATGTAGACCGCCGTGCTCATCTTTCGTCACATCCGCGAGGCCTTGTCTCCTGTCCGCCATGTCCACGGGCGACTCGGACGTCCGGCCGAAGTCTCCGAGGCTGGCCAGCCTCGCCTCGCAGTCAAGAAGCTCCGCCTGATGCGTCCGCAGCTGCTCTGTGGCGCTGCAGATCTGCTCGCGCAGCGCATCTCGGCGCTTGCGAAAGGCCTGGCGCAGGCGCCGAGGGCGAAGCCGTCCAGGATCCTGCAAAGCACGTTGCAGCTCCGCCTTGGTGACGAGAACATCCACTCTGAGCGGGCTGGCGAGCGCTTGTTCATACGCCGCCTCATCCGCTCGCAAAAAAGTTGAGCGGCGCGCGACCTCTGGGAGGTGCCCGAGGTCCAGGAAGGCCTCGGCGATGACGAGCTGGTAGATGGCGGTCATGCTGACGCCGCGGCGCGCAGAGTCCCCTGCAGAGGCCAGGAAGTTGCAAGTCCGGCGTCGGGGGTTCCCGGACTATGTTGTGATCTCTTGAAGTCGACCGAGCTATATCAGATGCTTTTAGAGGATCAATCTACCATCGTGTGATGGCTGATACTTTCCATACCCATACGAAAGAGAAACACAATTTTTTTGTACTTCCTTCGAGGATACTCATCGTTCTAGTATCACCACGACATTTTCTTCCGATGGGTGTTGCATAGTTGAACAGCGGTGTCTGACGCACGAGTCGATTTGTTCCGATGCGTTCTCTGTCGTTCTTTTCCGAATCGAGCCATAACACAGCCTCGCAAGACCACCTTCTTGGCAGAACGCCGCTAAACCAGCCCACAAGGCCGCACCGATCATGCCCGCCAACAATGCTTCTAGCCCCACTGCTCTGGTGACCCAGCAGAGCCTGCGCACCTTCGAAGAGCCCAGCGCCGCGCTCGTGACCGCCCACATCCTGCTTCAAGTGGACCTGAGCAGCCCGGAACGCTGGGAAGTCTGGCGTCGAGGCATCCGGAACGCCGCCCGGAACTTCAAGGGCTACCGCGGCATTCGCCACATTGACCTGGGGCCCATTGGGGTGCAGGAGGAGGGCAAGGATGTGCACCAGATCGCCATCATCATCAAGTTCGAGTCCTACGCCAACATGCGGGTCTGGATTGACAGCGAAGAACGCCAGCATTGGCTGGACTTGGCCAACGAGGTGGAGCTATTCCCCAACAGCATGGAGCGGGAGGTGCATCTGGTGGACAAGGACGGCGTCGTGCTGGACCTGGCCACGGCCATTCGGCCTGGAGCGGCAGGAGAGCCCGAGGAGCAGATCAAGACGCCGGCAAGATGGCGCTTGTTCCTCGTGGTGTGGAGCGGCGTGATGCCCATGACGCTTCTCAACGGCGCCGCTGGTACGCTGCCCAAGATCCAGCGCGAGGTGGAGGACCAGACCTTTGCCATCTACGTCTTTCTGGCGCATCTGGTGCCCATCATTGCATACGCCGTGGTGCCTCTCTTTCTCCGCCTTGGCCTTGCGGCCTTCTTGCGGGCGAGGTTCCCGTCCAACCCCATCTCTCGGCTGCTCTACTCCATCTCGCTCGTGTCCGTGCTGGGGAGCACGCTGGAAGAGGGCCTGGGCCTCTTCCAGCCGCCGAAGAACGAGCCGGATCCGCGCCTGCTCAAGAGGATAGAGAAGGCGGAAGGGCGGATAGAGGCGCTGAAGGAGACGACGAATCGCCTCCGCCGCAGGTTGAGGGATGTGAAAGCGTCGATGTTGGTGGAGAAGGGCGTCCCTGTCGAGGCGGCGTGCGATCACATCCCCCGCCTGGATTCGAGACGCGAAAGCGAGGAGGTGGACGACGAGGCCCTGGCGTCGCATTTTGCTTGGCGCGGTAGCACTGGAGATGAAGACCTCGACGAGCTCTTGACCGACGAGGAGATCAAGGAAGATAGGCTGGCGAATGTGGAGGATGCCGTGGAGGGACTCACCATGGTCGGCCACTACCACGTCCGTTGGGAGAGGACGGAGGAGTTCGAGGAGGAGATGACGCGCTTCTCTCATGCGATGAGCCGCTTTGCCGGGGACCAATTCATGGGGTTGGATCTGCTGACCAACTCGGAGTCCGGCAAGCTGCAGTACATCTCCATCTTCCGCTTCCGGAACTTTGAGACGATGCGGCGTTGGATGCAATCTGAGGAGCGGAAGCGCGAGCTTCGGCGGCTGCATCCGCTGCTAGAGGGGACGCGCGGTCGGGAGACGACCTATGAGCTGCTCGCTGTGGATCCCTTTTCGGGGTTGCAGGTCGACGAAGACACCCTGCGGAATCTGCGGAGTTCCCAGGCGACGGACACCATCCACCCGAGCCAGAACGACTTCGACGAGGAGCTCGGCCAGGCCTCCGCCCTTACCCTTTGCTTCAGATGGAATCTCTTTGGCAGCTGGTGGCTGCCGCTTCTCTTCAATTCCACGAAGACGTAAGGCTGCTCGCCAAAAGGAGGAAGAATGAGGCATCGCAAGTACACTCACACGCTGTTGCCTTGTCAGGGAGTCGACCAGGCACATTCACTCGGGCGAGGAGATTGGCTTGATGCTGCGCGATGTGTTTGGAGATACCCTGACGCTGTCGAAGAGCGATCATCGCGCGCTGCCTCCACCTGTGTGGAAGACAACCTTTCTCACGTGGCTTTCTCTGGCACCCATTGGTAAGTGGTGATGCAGCCGTGCTTCTCAGAGGAACGCTAGCAACGCTAACAAAAACAAAGCTAACAACTACCACCACCACCACCACCACCACCACCACCACCACGTTTTTCTCCCAATCTAGTGTCCATTGTGTCGCCGCGGCTCGGGTCTGTCCTAGCTGACGCGGGCGCATCAGTCCAGGTTCAAGCGATCGTTGTCACGTTCGTGTCGAACTTTGCCAACATCTTCGTGGGTACGTCCTCCGCACCGGGCAGGTCGCATGTTCGCGAGAATCGGACGTCCTCACGGCCTTCTTTCTTTGCTGTCTGCTATCTGCATCAAGGTGCGCCGTTCGTGACGTTCCTTTTTGGAAACTGGCTGGTGGAGCAAGATGCAGGTATGATGCCTCCCACGACTCACGAAACGAGAAGCGACGACGAGGACTGATGGCGCCGCGGCACTCACACCACCTTTCTTAGCTTCTGCCGCGAAGGGACAGGATCCTTTGATAAAGATTCTGGTTCTCGGCCTCCCGAACGCTTTTTGGATGCTCTTTGTGATCGTGGCCTATATTCTGGTGCTCATTCTCGGAGCTCGCGCAGCGGACGCGGCGTAGGAGGATCGCGGAGCAGCGCTGATTCGGTGTGGATTTCAATGAACGGTTTGGTGGACTAGTGGTCCATGCCTTGGCTCGCGCGCATTGATGAGAAGTCTCTGGTCAGCGCTACAGCCCAAAATGATTGATTTGCAAAAGCGCGGCGCCTTTGATCTGTCAAGCGGAATGCAATCTCCGAAATCCACCGACTTGTGCACATGCTTTTGGAAAGTCGATGACCTTTCCTTCATTTTTCGTCGACTTCTGCTTTCTGGGTCCGCCCGGACCCCGAAAATGAAACCAATGCGTCTGGTGAAGAACCTGCTCCCTTCTCCCGTGCGGGATCGCCGCGAAATCCTGTAGTTGCCTCCCCTATCGGGCCAAGTTGTTCGCACGTTGCTTGCCTTGCAAAAAGAAACGCACCCAAGAAGAACAAAGAAAATTGCATCGAAAACCCTCTCCAACATGCTGAAGAAAGCCAAGAAGATTGAGGATATGCCGCCGGCAGAGGTATGTGTATCAAAGGGATGAGGTTCTTCCTGGCGCTGGGGCCACCAGCGACAAAGAGCTAAGCGGCGCTTGTTTACTGGACTAGGTGGATGACGAAAGCGAAGAGAGCGAGGAGACGGAGGAAAGCGACGATGAGGACACGGACGACGAAGAAGACACGGGGCTCACCGAGAACCAGAATCGTCTGCTGTATCTCTTCAAGCTGTACACCTCCTCCGAGGCGGAGGATCAGACTCAGGTATGGCGTGAATCATGCTGAGGCCGAGCTTTCGCGGAGAGCAGGAGATGAATTGAGATGAGTTGAGAAGAGAGGAAGCTCGGAGGTGCAGAAGTGAGGCAAGGACTCCAAGCGCAGCATCGCGCTTCAGCGGAGTGGCTCGCTTCGCTTTGCTTTGTTTTCTTTTGTTTGTTTGCCCTTCTCTTGTCTTTCTCCCTCTTTGTCTCTCTCTCTCTCTCTGGTAGCACACAAGCGACAAGCTCATGGGATCCCTTTGCAAACCATGGAGGCATCGGACTGGATCCGCAAGCAAGCCCTAGTGGTGCTCATCTACGAGGGAATCGTCGCCAGCGTACTGGATTATGACTACGCGCCGCAGTCGGAGCTCATCGACAACCGAAGGTCCGTCCTGTGAGCCAGAGGCCCGTCGAGCATTCCTTGCCTCTTTGTTTGTATGTACATGTGCGACTCTCACATTCTGCACCCGGCTCAAACCATCGAAAGGGTCTACCTCAACGTGTCTCAGGAAGGAAAGTCTGACGTGGAGTTCCTGCGCGAAGAAGAGCTCCTGTATGGCTTGCAGGTGACGCGAGCACCACGCTCTGTGGTGATCCACCCTGAACAAGACCCTGAGCTTCCAAGTTACCTTCCTTTTGCGCGCCAGGTCTCTTCACGGTCGTACAAGCCGGTCACTTGCTACCAGATCAGCGAAAAGGGCAAGGAGCTGGTCAAGCGGGTCAGTCGGAAGGACCGGGAGGCGGTGCACGACTTTGTATACGCCCCAGGCACTCATGAGCTGCTCAGGTGCGCACCTCGATGCTTCTACGCCTTCAACAGCAAAACTCAAGCTCAATCTTCTTCATACCAAAGAGCCGAGTGGCGAGGCCACGACTACTGGCTCAGCTCCGCCGGAGGCTATGCGCGCAAGTCGACCATGACGGACACGGAAGACGTCTCGTACGTGTCGTCGGCGTACGTGCCGCAATGCCTGCGCTACGGCGGGCGGCCCACCTTGAGCAATGCCCATCGCGCGCACGAGTCGGCGGTGTCGACGGTGAGTGGAACCGTCGCCACGCCGCTCTGCATGCTTCTCCGGCCTGTTGACGGCGGTAAATTTTCACAGCACAACATCCGCGACGAGCTGGACGAAGTCATCACGCTCAACAGCGTCAGCATCATCGTGGCGGAGTACATTCCCTTCGGCGCCAACCAAGTTGTGCAGCTCAACAACAACGTTGGTACGAAAGCGCTGGCAAGAGACCGCGATTCGGTGGCAGGCTGACAAAAGCGACTTGTCTCCAAGGGTCCACGGAGCGCTGCCAAGGGGGCTTCATTAGTCCTCAAATCGACGACGATTCCTCCGCGACTCAGGTGCGGCTTCCACGCAAGTTGACGAGATTCCAACCCGTGCTGCAGGCGTAACGCATGCCTGCTCAGCTTCGTATGAATCCTGAGCTCACCAGCGTCGACATCTTGGACTACACGCTGACGAATCACATCAACTTCGAGGCGGAGATCCGCCTGCCGGAGGCCAGCGGCAT
Source organism: Pinguiococcus pyrenoidosus (assembly GCA_019677205.1). Taxonomy (NCBI): domain Eukaryota; class Pinguiophyceae; order Pinguiochrysidales; family Pinguiochrysidaceae; genus Pinguiococcus; species Pinguiococcus pyrenoidosus. Next base: position 10,654 of record JAAMXY010000155.1, on the reverse strand, counting down.
CGTGCAGGTATCGCTGCCAAGCGAGGTCCTCTGCTTTTTGTGTCCGAGGACTACGGCGCCTCAAACCTCGTGGCACCACAGGTGGAGACCTTTGGCGTGAGCCTCAACGCGGAGGGCACCTGCTTCTACGGCATGCAGGTTGAGGCCGTGATGGATCGGATCAAGGACAACATCTCCCTCGACCATCTCGCGCGGCTTCTGGTGCGACGCATTGAGCGATGCATCGGTCAGAGCGCATCTCTGCTGACCCCTCAAACCTCCATCCAAGGTTGACGTACAGCAAGACAGCTCCGCCATCGTGGACAGCATCATCTCGCAGCATCAGAGGGATCTGCTCAACGTCATCTTTCTGGGAGATGCGGACACCCGCAACAAGGTACCGCAAGGCTTCGAGCAAGTCTCAGGCGCCGGCCTCTGAGCTCCGCATGCATCGCAGGTGAATCTCATCATCGCCAACGAGATCACGCCCCATCTCACGGCGGAGGAGTACATGGACCGAGGGGAGTACGAAAACGAGCTCAAGCAGGTCATCGGCGACGCGAAGGCGGCGTACGACATCAGCGAGCACGACACGCTCATCTTCGGCGGGCACGGTCTGCTAGTAGCCGGTACGCTCTGCGTTCTGATTTTGCGCGGCCTGCCTCTGCACTCTGCACTCTGCACTCTGCACTCTGCGCTCTGCGCGTGTGTGTCAGAAAGAGAGAGAGAGAGAGAGAGAAGAAGAACAACCCCATGTCGCTTCCTCACACGACGTCCCAAAGGTCCCAACTCCAGGCACCATGAGCCGCTGCTCTGCGCGTACTTGCAGTTCATCACGATCGACATCTTCGTGCAAAACTTCTTTGCGCGGATGTGGATTCTCACCGACGACATGCATACCACCAAGAAGATTATTGACGTAGACTCCAAGGCGGACCCCAAGAGCCTCTCCAGGTGCGCGGAAGTCGCGGTGTGCTTTCAATCCAAGCAGAAACCTGACCTTCTCCGCAGGATTCGAGACCGGATCTGTGCGCTGTCCAACGACGTGATCGAGCTGGAGGAGATCCTGGGCTACGTGCTCGAAGCGCTTGAGATCATCGAGGTGCCCCCGGAGCCTCCCGAGCAAGCGGGACGCAGCCTCTACGACCGCCTGGAGATCGCAGGTAGGCCAGGACGCATCGGAACCGGAGAGCAGGGTCGACGTCGTCTCACCAGCGACGTGCCAGGCATGCGCAGCCAACTCATCCGCAGAAGCACCGATCTGAAGAAGAACATCGCCGGCGCGATCCGATATCTGGACGTACTGCGCGAAATGGCCGGCGTCGTCGCGGAGACTCGAAGCTTCCAGCTCACCGAGAGTCTCGAGGCGCAAATGAAAAGGCTTTGCGACTTGCAGAGCAGCAACGAACGCGCCGCGGACTCGCTCCAGATCCTCCAGATCATCTTCGCGGGTATTTCGACAAGCGACTTGTTGAAACCCGAGTCGTAGATCTCCAAATCTCACGACAGCCGCCGTAGGGATTCTGGCGTTCGACCTCCTGGACCGCGTCACCGGCGAATGGACCATCGTGAACACCGAGTGGGGGCAGGACTTCTACGAGCTTATGATCCGCGACTTCCCGCTTACTTGGCTCATCTTTTCGGTCCTGATCTGGGCGGTCGTGGCGTACGTTGTGAACTCGACCTTCCGGAAGATGACCTTCAGCTCAGAAGGCGTCACAACCCTCAAGCTGCACTTCCGTCGGAAGATCTTCAAGGTTCGCGCCGCCAGAGAAGAGAGCGCTTCCGCCCCGCCCCTTCAAAGACTGACTGGTCGGAAGCACAGGACAAGCTTCACATCCTGCTCTCGACGAAGGACATCTCCTACGAAGAGCACAGCTACGACGACTTCAACAACATCACGAAGATCACGTACACGGAGAAGGACAAGCAAGCCTGGGGCGGCTACTCCCCACTGATCGTGCTCGAGTACGACGCCAAGAACTCGTACCTCCTTTCCGCCGATCTCATCTACAATCGCCGCCTCGCCAACAAGAACCTGGCCTTTCGCTACGAGGAGCTCCGGGAGAAGCTGGAGCAGGAATACGAGGAGGCCGGCCTATGGGACGAGCAGGGTACATGTGTCCTTGACACCATCTGTCGTCTTTGTCGGAACTCTGACAGCACCCAACCACAACCAGGGGACAAGGCGCACTTGAAGGATCAGCTCGCCGCGGAGAAGCGGAGGGCGCTCGACGAAGAGCAAGACTTGGAAGAGGAGGCCGAACTGCTCGAGCTCGGCGGAGAGGATTGATTGGCCGCATCTGTGCCGGAGCCTTGCACTCCCTTAAGCGAGAAAGGCACTGCCAACTGCTTCGCCGTTCCCCTCTTGCATTCGATCCTGCACGACGCGTCGCTCACTGGTGCTGGAGCAGCATTTCGTGCACCAAGCGTATCTCCCCGCCACGATTCCGCGTCTTCAGGCAAGCCTCAATTTGCTGCACGAAGAACCAGTCTCGCGCAAAGAGCTCGCCCGTGAAAGGCCCAAGCGGCATGAACTGGGCTTCGCATTCGTGCACGGTATCCGCCCGGACCACAAAAGCTCCAAGATCGATAAACTTCCTTCTGAACTGCACAGAGACGTTGCTCGCATCACCTTCTCGCTCGTGGTGGGTGTGAAAATCCCAGGCTACCAGAGCTGCATCCTCAAGGTGAGGCTGGATCGTCTGCACCAAGGCCGGGCTGTACTGGTTGTCGCCGTTGGTGAACATGAAGTGAGTGCAGCCCGCGCCGCTGAGGAGCAGCTCGAGAGCCCAGTCCGTGGCGTCGTATCCATTGCTCGTTCGATCCGGATCGGGAAAGTCGAGAACATGGGCTCCGCAGTGTCCCAGCTCCTTGTTGAGCACGCTCGCCAAGACCTTGAGACGTGCCGTGAAGGCTTTCGGGCTCGCGGTCCGCCGCGAATCTGTGTTCACCAGGAACACCCTAAGGCTCACCTGAGCATTGCCTTGCCCAAGAAGATTCATCATGAGCCGATCAAGATTTCCCATTTGCTTGGAGTACGTTCTCACAATCACGCAAAGCTGACGAGGCTTGTCACGAGCATGGCAGGTGGGATATGCAGCAACCGGTGGCACGAGACCGCGAGCTGCCAAGGCAGCCACTAGCGACTTCGCGGATCTGCTGCTGAAGGTCTCCACCGGCACCACCACGCCCGCGGACTCCGCAGATATCCTTGGACAGCGCTTTCGACATCGATAGGGACATGGCGACAGGGAGCGCAGCTCGTCCTCTGCCGAAAGCTCTTCGGTCAGGATCAGGTCGTATCCGTCCAGCCCTGGCTCCATCCCTGAAGTCCATTGGGATGTTGGGGAGCTGATCCATGCGATCAGGACGAGCCCAGGCTTGGCATTGCGAATGCCGCGGGTATCCAACTTCGCCGCGGCGCTGATCAGGATGTCTACGCCCATGGCGTCCAGGGACGGAGCCTGCGCCATAATCACATTCCAACGCAGCGAGCGCCGCAACTCTCTCGCCAGACCTTCAGCTGCGGCTTGCATCCTCTCGTCCACGATCAGCACCGTCACGACGCCAGCCTCGCCAAGAAGCGCTGCCTCGCGCCCCGATGCAGACGACTCGGTCAAGAAGGATTGCTCTGCGTCATCCCTGCTATGATATCTCCGCAGGTCGGAATGCTTCTCTTCGAGATGGCCGAGCTTGTACCCACTTCGGCGGACCGTCCTGGACTTGTAGTGGTACACGAACGCTCGTCTCGAGATGGGAATCCTCAGGCCCGCGGCCTCCAGAAGCTCAGCGAGCGCGTTCTCCTGGCCGAAGAGAACGTTCTTGGGATCGAAGAAGACGCCATCGCTGTACTCAAAGGCCCTCATTGCGTCCAGCCGCATGGCGAAGAAGAAGCCCCCGAACCTTGGGGAAGTGGGGAAGGCCAGCTCGGCTCCTGCCCCGCAGATGACGGGCACAGCTCTCTGGATGCGATCGACGTTCCAAGGGTGAGACGACGCAACGTCAACCTGCTCTCGGAGATTGCATGCACGATCCAAGCTCTGCTCTGGGTTGTGGCCGGCACCTAGACGCGACGTCATGGGCACCACGATGGGGTGATGCTCCAAGGCCCGCACAAGGTTGTCAACCACCCCTTCGGGCACGAGGATGTCGTTGTTGGAGAAGATGACGTTGTCGTAGGCGTCAGCTGCTACTGCGAGTTTGTAGGCCAGATTCCACGAATGTGTCAAGCCTTTGGGCTCCGGCTTCTCAATGATCTGATACCCGAACTTTTTCACTTGCGACGCCGTGGAATCCTCGCTGTGGTCATCGACGACAAGCACATCGAACTCGTCCGAGAGCTTCTCAATACTTCGAAGCATTTCCTGGGTGGCATCCGCCTCATTGCAGCTAGAAATCACCAGCAGCGTACGTGGCCTGATCATGGGATGGGCGTCATGCTGGGCGTCCAATTGTGACGACGCTTGCGAGAGGTTCCGACCGATCGCCAAGCTGGGTCGATGGGAAAGCCGGTCCGACCGAGTGGAGTGGAAGATGAGGAAGTCTTGCGGGGGCTGGTCGATCAGCTTTTCCGGCGTCACCGCCTCGTCAGCGTCGAATGCGGCCGCATTGGCAATCCCGACTGCCAGGCGCAGGGTTCGGGCGTCGTCCACGTACGCCGCCGGAACCGGAATGAACGTCACGGTATCCCGCTGCACGACGGGGTCGTCCAGCACACGGCAGTCCCGCAAGGTCTCCATGACGCTTTGGAAGGACTTGGGGCCACTCTGGTTCGCGTACCAACGGCAGAGCACGAGCTTCGTGGTCGGCGAAAAATCTGCGTTCCGCTCCCGCAGGAACAGGGAAAGAGTCAGCTCGTGCTGCCAGGGCACCTGATCGACCTTCAGCAGCGTGAGGTAGAATCCCCCGGACGCAGGTGGAGCCACACCCACGAGTAGCTCGCGTGACAGCTCCCCCAAGGAGCTGCTCTCTGGTCTCAGATGGACGGACGCGTCGAAGGACGGCTTCCAGGCGCGAAACGGCGCCCTCGTGTCCGCCGGACAAGCTTGCCGGCCAAGACGGAGCAGCGGCCGAGCCGATGCGCTCATGGCAGTCGGCGCATAGAAGGCTGCGGCCTCTGACCGCTCTGCAAGGCGCAGCGGCTCTAGATTCGCAGTAGGCGCCACGGATCGAAGGGTGAAGCCAAGGCCTCCTGCTCTTGCGGCATCTCCGGGCATGTGGAAGCAGACCTTGTCGCCTTTCCACCCAAAGTCGATAAGCCTTGGAACGCAGGTGGCCGAAGCGCAAAGCTCCACCAAGAAGCTCAGGACGGGTTTCGTCGCGAAGAGGGTCAGAATCACGGTGTAGCTCTCCGCTTCCGGCACTTCCGTCCACCGCAGCTGCGCAGAATGTGATTCGGAGATCTCCAGATACTTGAAGTGCGCGGTCCAGCCATCCGTGTCTGCCTCAAAGGACTCGATTTCCGGCGCTGCTGACTCCTGAAGTACTCGTGTCGGTCGCAGCTCGCTCTCGAACGCTGCGTGACTGCGAAGATACGGAAGCAGCAGAAAGTTGAGGGCCATAAAAAACATGATCACCACGCCCACGAGGCAGACGCGCGTCTCCGGAGAGGCCATAAGTCGGCGCCGCATCTTTCTTCTCTCTCTTTCTCAAGTGCGAGAGTCTCTCAGAGTCTCTCTTCACCATGTCAATGGAGTGTCTCCAACTGTGCAAAGCGTTCGGCGGCAGAACGCTCGTGTGTGCAGTCTATGGCCACTTCGTTTGAGTCGCATGGGGCCCCGCGCGCCCACTGCTCAGCACACCTGGATCCGGCATATGCGTCTTAATGGCGCAGCGGAAGAGACGAGCGCGAGAGGGAAAGTCACAACGGCGCATTTGTATTTCTGTCCTTTCATATCCGCCGTAAAAATTCACCGATTTTGGGCGGATCTTTTGAAACTGCGCCATTTACAGTTTCCCTCAACGCCGATTTGCTGCGGCGGCTCTTCCCCAAGCGTAGCACAGGTGCAAGTACGGCCCTCAACGAGGCACCACGGTGATTGGCGACAACCATCGATCCAATCTTTAAAGCCAGTGGATTGAGTGCAAGTAGAATCCTTACTTGACATATATGGCAGCATAATACACCACAGCGACCGAGCCGCTCCATTTTGAAAGCACTCAAACATCGCCCGCCTTGTTGGGCCTCCGAGCGCCGCACCACCGAGGTGTCTCCGACGCCGCGCGCGCGTCGACGTGCTCGCTTCTCCATGATGCACCCTAGGAAGACCAAAAGGTGAGTGGTGGCGCGCCAGCGCCGCAGAGGCGCCCGCGCGCTCGTCAGCTGATCCGCGCTCCGTTTGAGTAGAGAGATGGAACGCCAGCTCCACGGCGGCGCCCACGACGACTTTATGCAGCTCTTCGCGGACCGCCCGGTGCTGGGCGACCTCGCGCGGGAAGTGGGCATCATCCAGGGCAACGAGATCCCGCGCATGCGGCCTCCGACCGCCGTGGCGCCGCCTTTCGCAGCAGCGCTGCCGCTGCAGTTGGCGCCGGGCCCGAAAGCCGGGCTTCCGCAGGGCATCAACCCGAGCATCCTGGGCGGCTACAACCCCTCCTCGACCAATGGCATAGATATCGAGGCCGCGGCCGCGGCTGCGGAGGCGTCGCGCCTCGCTGCCGTCGCGGCGAACGTGCCCGGCTTGTATCGGCCGGTGAACATGGCGGCCTACGGCGACCTTCTGCCGCCGGGCGGCAACGCGGGCTTGAAGCGGATGCGCAAGCAGATCGGCGGCGTGGACCTCAGCAAGACCAAGGGCCTGCGGCACTTCTCCATGCTGGTGTGCAAGAAGGTGGAGGAGAAGGGCACCACCACCTACAACGAGGTCGCGGAAGAGCTGGTGGTGGAATACAAGCGGGACGTGGAGACGGCGAAGAAGGCCGCCGAGGCGAATCCGCAGCTGGCGCCGTCGCCCCAGACCAAGGTGTACGACGAGAAGAACGTCCGGAGGAGAGTCTACGACGCCCTCAACGTGCTCATGGCCATGGATATCATCAGCAAGGAAAAGAAGCAGATCAAGTGGCGCGGCCTCCCCACGAATGCGCGGCAAGACTTGGAGATGCTGCGCAGGGAGAAGGAGGCCCGGTCAAGATCCATCGCGCGGAAGCGCGAGCAGTTGCAGGAGCACCTGGTCCAGTATCTTTCCTTCGACAACATCACGGCTAGGAATGCGGAGCGCGAGGCCAAGGCGGGGGTCAGCGCCCCCGGCGATCCCAACACGGACCAGGTCGACAAGCTGGATCTGCCCTTCATCGTGGTGACCACTAGCCAGCAGACCATGATCCAGTGCGAGATGGCCTCCAATCGCGAATCGGTCTTCTTCAGCTTCGACGGCGCCTTTGAGGTGCACGATGACATGGAGATCATCAAGCGGCTAGACCTACACAACTCCATGCGTCCGCAGGCGGCGGCAGACTTGCCACAGGACATACAGGAGTACCTTCCCGACAAGGTCAAGCGCCAAAAGACCGCGTGAGGGGTTCTTCTTTTCTTTCTCAAAGAGTGCACTAGTGTAGGGTTAGCAGGCGGGGTTCCGCAACCATCGGCAATAGTTCTTCCTTTCCTCGGCCTGCCCTACCGGAGACCGTGATTCCACTTCGTCACCCAGCGGTGCAGCGCCGTGGAGCAGCGGACTTCCTCCGAGCTCACGACGTTCACAATCACGTCGGCCTCGAAAGCCAGCCGCACCTGCATGTTCTCGAGCCCGGCCCTGGCGGACGATCTTCCGCCGACGTCCACGATGAGCCCACGCGTCAAGAGGCTCTGAAAGCCTTGCATCGCGGCTCCCCTGGAGAAGCGCTCGAGCGCCGTCGGATGGACCCTCAAGAACTGCTTATACTCGGCCCACACGACGTCAAAATGATACGACTGCATCTCGCGATGCTCCAGGCGGGAAATACAGGCCAAGAGCACCAGCTGCAGGGTGGAGCAGTCCACCACGCTCTGCGTCTGCACATCGGGAGCTTGCGCGACGATCGCCCTGTGCAAAAGTCTCTCTAGCAAGTTCGAAAGCCATTCCCCATCCCCTTCGCCGTCACGCGGATCCGCCGGCTCGGCATCTTCGCCAACCTCCGCGGCGATGGATGCTGCCGCGTCATTCAGTGCGCCGCGGAAGAAGCGAAAAGGCCGGCCGCACATGACCGACCTTTCCAGCGCGGCGTGGACCTTTGGACTCCCCACCGCTGCCGCCACGCCCGCGTTGTAGTCCGCGATCGCACTGCCTGCGACCATGCGAGGTGAAGCGCCTCGTTTCCTGGGCCCATGCTCGCGTTGCGACTCCAGATCAGCCTCGTCGCTCAGGGTCAGAGCGCTTTGCATCATCCTGTGCACCGTGTGCACGGTCGGCCCCGGGAAGAAGATCTGCCGCTGGGAGAAGCGGCTTTCCACCCTCTTCTCCAGCTTCCGCATGATGGTCAGGTCCGCACTCATCCCCAGCACCACGACGGCCGCCTTCTTGCTCTGCGCGGCGTCCAGCAAGCTGTAGAGCAGCGTCTGCTTGCCCCGCGCGAACGCCTCAAAGTCGTCCAGCACCAAAAGCGTCGGCGTCCCTTCGATACTGCCAAGCCGCAAAGCGTCCGCAACGAAGCGAAGGTTGCCCGCAAAGCTTCGGCTGCCGATGCTGCTGAGCACTTGTCGAGGTTGCAGCTGCCTAGCGATTTCCTGCAGCGCAGAAGCGTCGTCTGCGAAAAGTGCGCCCTTGATAAACACACAGCGCAGATGAACTCGACGCAGCGCTGTGCGCAGCGCCAGACTCTTCCCGGAGCCACGCGCGCCCACCAGCAGCACCGAGCTGTTCCCGCCATTCTCCACCGCGCGCTTCAAGATGTTCTCCAGCTCCGAAATCTGGGCTTCCAGCCCGATCGCGTCTGACTCTCGCCGCGACAAGATACGCGCGGCCGCCGCGCGCGCCGCGCATATCGCGCTGCGCTTCTTCGGTGGCGTCTGAGAGGGACTCGCAAGATTCCTTGGCCGCTTGCGAGCGCTGCCTCGCTGAGACTTCATGGCTAAGCCTCAAGCTTGTACAGCTCAAGAACAGGTCTCGGATGCAAAGCAGCTGTGAAGGCCTTCAGAAATTTCAAGGGTTTGAAGGACTTCAAGGGATTCAAAGGAAAATGGCGGGAAAATGGGTTGCCAAAGGAGTATACAGGGGTACTGTACTACATATATTGGTACTACGCGACACGGCTGACGTGGCTGACGCGACACCATGGCCGCCGCAAATGTTCTTCTGAGTAAACCGCCCAATTTTCGCGACTGACTCGCCTCTTAGTTGGGCGTACGTGGTGCTAGCAAGGCCTTTCAAGGGATATCGGAAATCCAGGACAATGGCGGGGCCAAAAAGCAGCCTGATTCTGGCGCTCCTGCTGCCGTTTTTGGCGGCGAAGCTGTGAGGATCATTGCTGTTGCTGGAACGGCCACCGATGCCGCCTCAACGCTTCTTAATCCACGTAGGAGCGAAGCCTTGGTGGCTCCCAGGCCAGCAGTGAGGTTCGCAGTCCTGCGCAACAGCAAGCAGGAGCCTCCGCGGGGCAAGGAGTACTACGAGGGCTTCATCCGCAGCCCACTGCGCGACTCGCAAGCGGCGACGACAGAGCCCAGGTTTGATCTTGGCGACAGACCGAGGGGGACTGGAGCTGCCAACTGAGCTTTACCTTTCTCGGGGAATCGACAGGGACAACCTCACGCCAAGCTTAAAGTTCGCGGGCGGCGCGGCGGCGCTCATGATCCTCCTGGTTGCGGCCTTCTTCGCCGCAAACGGCGGCATCCCAGCCGCCAATGGGATGGAACTGGCGCAAGGTAGTGGCTTTAGCTGTGCAGGAGTTACAAGCATGGATGTTTCGTGACTTCGATGGTTGAATGCCTGCACAGAAGGAGTGCCTGTGACCGAGCCCCGGGGGGTGACGATGCAGGATACGGTGGTGTTCGCCATTGGGGTGGTTCCTTTCGCCTGGGCCACGGTGGAGTTCTGGAGGCGAATTGCGGTGGGCTTGGGCTTCGGCACGGGCAAGGATTCCATCGTGATTGACCCGGACACCGACTACAGCGGTAAGGAGGGCCGTTGTCTGCTTTGCGCTTGCTGCCGAGGAAGTCCTAGGCAAGCTCGTGACACCTTGGCACATGGTGACGCGATCCCGTTTGCTTCTCGTTTCAGAGGGCGCTGACGAGGATCAGCTGCGGAGGTTTGGAGGGAGAAGAGTGCTGGGCACCGACGCCATCATCACGGCGAGGGTACTCTTCCTTGCGGCGGGCCTCATGCTGGGACTCACCGGCTTCCTCGCATACCAAGTGATCACCTCCGGATAGAACCATGATTGCGCTGTGTGGGTGTGGGTGTGGGAGGGGGGCATGGTGCTTCGGAGAGCGTAGGCGTAGCCGCTCCCAGCGCTTCACCGAGCTTAAGTGCCATGGCGAGCCTCGTGAAAGGTTGCTTGGTTTGACACGTTGTGACGCGGCCCAAGCTCGGGCTGTGCCCTGTCACTGCTCCTGCAACGGCGACATCGGCCAGCGCATCCCCGCGGAGAGGCACGGCATGCTCCTGGCTGTGAAACGGGGCCATTCCAGTTCTGTGACGTGGGGGATTTTGGAAGACTCGTCGATTTTCAAGAAGGAGACGATCTCTTCTTATTCTGCTTG
>JAAMXY010000154.1:43358-69376 GCA_019677205.1 Pinguiococcus pyrenoidosus | reverse complement strand
AGCTTCGCCGAAGAGCCGCAGCATGCATAGGGCGAGAGGCATCGGGGAGCGCGAGAGAGAGACAAAACACAGAGAGAGACAGACAGACAAACAGACAGACAGATAGAGAGGGAGGTGGGAGGGTTGGGTTCGATGTACTCCAGGCCAGAAAAAAAAACCCTTCAGATCTGAGAGAGCGTCCCCTCTTCGCGCAAAGCACCACCACCTTGCGAAGGGGGTCTACGCCTGATCACCTACAAGCACTTCCAACTCCGGATGAATCTCCAGGTCTAGCTCGTGGAGAATGTCTCGATACGTCGAGTAGATACGCCTGCGATTGTCCTCGAAGTTTGTGGCGTCGAAGGCATCGGCGGCTTTCTGCACAACCTGCAGCAAAGTCGCGTCCGGTCCACCGACCTCGTCGACGGCGACGTGAGGAATCTGCATCACTTCCGCCAGCTCCTTCACTCGCTCGTCGATGGGCAAGACGATTCCAGGCGTCCCACCAGCGACGGCAGCCATGGTGCCGTGGATGCGACATCCGACTACAACATCGCGGGTGCCGAGGAACTCGAACCATTGCTCGGGAACGTTGAATTTCTTCACCGTGTTGGCGGGCGCTCCGATCTCCTCCACTAATCGGTTGGCCGCTGGCACGTCATTTTTCGCCTGCACTACAATTGCCGCCTCGTGGTGCTTTACTGCCTCCTTCAGCAGCGCGCGGAAGAACGAGTCCTCTGGAAGGGTATTCCCAAGCAAGGCGCATCACTTGCCAAGTTGTTGCAGTGCAGCCTCGACTTCGCTCACGCACCTTCTTCGTAGCTCCCGCAGTTCATCGTGAACGACACCTTCAACGGCCGCCCATTCTTCAGCGCGTCCTTGGCCTTGTTCAGCCCGTCACCCAGCGTATGGCCGAGAGTAGGAGTGTGATTGATTGTAAAGGAGGGACACCCAAGGGCGACGCACTTCTGCACGCCGGCCAATTCACAGGCCTATGCATGCCGCGAAGGGGGGTAGGTGAGCAAACACAGCTCCTCATGCGCGGCCCACGCGGGAACCACCAGATTCAGGGCGTACCTTCGCCGTGGACTCGCCTCGCACCGTGATCGCTGGGGAACCCTGGTGCTTGGCAAGCTCCTGCAGGAATATCCGCGACTCGTTGTTGAGAATCAGATCGTCGTCCGCAACACCGAGCCCAACCTAGCGAATGGGGCGCCACAATGCATGAGAATAGACCGGTTTCTGCGAGACGAAGAAGAGAAAGCCACGACGAAGCGCGCCGCCCATGGGTGGTACCTCGATGCCGATGCCAAGGAGCACCACAGGGACGCGTAGTCTTTCCACTGCCTGCAGCGCTTGCTGGATCTGCTCTCGGTGCCTCCCGCCGATGGACTGGCTTGGATCCGCCACGATCTGAGATGCGACAAGGACGAGGCGGAGGCTGGTTAGGCAGGGCATAAGGGGAATTCAGCGTTAAAAATCATGCCAGCGAGTGGTCGTCCGCACCTCCAGGACGTTAGCTTCTGCGAGAAAGAGTGCCTTCCCCCGCACCGGCTCATCCGGATCCATCTTCTCGACGACTTGGATCACCGTGGTGTACGGATTGTGCATGTGGCTCGCTCCGTACTGCCAGATGTGGTTCCCGGTGTTGCCGCGAACTTCCGTGGCCTCCGTGATGTAGCTCCGCAGGCCGTACACGAAGGAGCGCTCCACGACGCGGTACTTCCACTTCTGGTTCTTGGCGTAGGCGATGAAAGTTCCCGGCGCGACGTAGCCTCTGCCGCCTTGTTCGTCTTCTTGTTCTTCGTCTGCTGGCATGACGGCAGCAACGACGCCGGAATGCTGCAGACACACCGGCACATGAGCCAGATGGAGCTTCGATCCCGTGGTCGGGTTCACAATCGAGTCGCAGAGGTCGCTCTCCAGATCAGGAGAGTATTGGGGCGCCTCGCCGGAGGTGACAATGACAGTCCACAGGCACGTGAGGTGCCGCACATGGCCGCGACAGCTCTGGAACGCCGGAAACGGCACGTAGCTGAAGTCGTCGGCGGTGACAAACGGCAGCACAGCGCAGCAGGACAACAGCAGCAGAAGCTGCCCAGCGCGAGTGCTCGCAGGCATCTTTGGCACCTGCTCTAGTGGTGATGGGAAACAGTGGCGCTCTCCGGCAGCAGCCTTCTTCTTTCCCCTGGCCAAACGCTCAAACTGGCGGGAACAGAACAGAGCAGACGGAGAAGCGGACAGGGCGGACGGATGATGAAGATAAAGCGGATAGAAAGGATTCTGTCCTTTTGTTCTTTTTTATTTGATAATAAGACTGTTTTTCTCCTGTTGTAGTAGCAGGTTTTGAATTTCTGGACGCGTATAAACTACGACATACTTTGTAGGAGGAGAACTCGAACGTACGACGAGAAATTCGGCAGGACCGTGAAACGAATGCTTCCTCCAACGGAAAAAACTGAAATACCCAACTCAAGAGATGATTGGATGCTGCACGAAACCGTTCTTCCGCAACGGCAATGTAATATCAACACAACGACACAGTGATTCGTTGTATCACCAATTTTCAGTTTGGAAAGGTTCGACGCACAGCTGAATATCCATCTGGGCGGCTGAGCGGAAGCCAATGGCGCTCCCAAGCTTGACACGGAAGGTTTCTCCCCCCTCGCTCCCCGCGCGCAGGTTCGTTCATCGAAATGTTCGACAAGAGCGCTTTTCTCGCCGCCAAGCTTCGCTTCTCAAAGGGGTGAGAGGAAGAGAGACGAAGAAGCTTGTAGAGATGGCGTCCACCAGTGCGGAGCATGCCGTTGTTGAGGCGACCCGCAGCCGGAGCACATCGTCGAGCAAGAGTGGCGTCGCGGGCGCGTTGGGAAGCATGTTCAGCCGCTGCGTCTTGGCTCCCCTCGAAAGGATTCGGCTTCAGATGATTTCTGACGCCGTCGAGAGGCGCAGCATCGTCTGCTGCGCGACACGCATCTATTCGCTGGAGGGGCTAGGGGGATTCTGGAGGGGAAACATGCTGAACATGGTCCGCATTGCACCACAGGTGTGTGTCGTCTTGGGGCGTGGCTGGGTCGCTTTGGCTGGCCTTGGCTGGGTGTGTCTCCAACCCCAACGGAGCACTCGAGTCTTCCTCGCTTTGCTTCCTCTCTCCTGATCTATGCCGAGGCCTCGAAGAAGCCTCCCCATGTCCCTCAATCCTGCGTGTTGCGCTGTAACCAGGGCGCCATTGGCTTCTACGTCAAAGACCTGCTCGACAAGCACTTCAGCAAGCAGGCTCAAGGAGCGCGGAAAGCTTGGCAGATGGGCTTCGCGGCCATCGTGAGCGGCGTCGCGACCATGGCTCTCACGTATCCCATTGAGCTCGTCCGGACGCGTGTCACCACCTCTCCCAAGGAGTACGCCGGCGCCTTGGACGCAATTGCGAAGACGGCCTCCGCGGGCGGCCTCGGTGGCTTCTTCGTCGGGATGAACGCAGGGCTCGTGTATGGCATGTTCTACTATGGCACCAAGTTTTGGGTCTACGACTCGCTCAAGACCGAAATCAAGGCCCACTACGACTGGCGTATCCTGTACGGCATCCCGTGTGGCTCCGTGGCGTGTGTCGCCGCTTGCCTGGTCGCCTTCCCCACGCAGACGGTGTGGCGAAGAATCCAGGTCCAGGGTGTCGAAAACCGAGAAGTGCACTACACAGAGAGCATCATCGCCACGCTGAACACCATCCTTCGGGAGGAAGGCCTCCTTGGTCTCTACCGCGGCGTCCTGGCCAACTGCATCAAGCTCGCGCCGGCCGGAGCTCTGACATTTGCGGGGGTCGAGCTCGTGAAGCACCTGCTGCCCTAGCTAGGTCGCGGGGAGCATGGCGATCGAAGGTCGCCCTCCGAGAGGCAGCAAAGCCGCGCTGCGGAAGGGTTTGCCAAGATACTGCCTCCTCTCGTTCCGTGCCCAGATTGGACGAGGCCGCTCCCATTGGTCTTCCCACGGCATTTGCACGCTGGCCTGTCCCATGGTCGATGCCATTGTCGAAGACGCCGCAATGGCTTGTTCGCCGAGTTCCTGGACGCCCTTTGCCAAGCGTTTAACGCCCTTTGCCAAGCGTTTGACGCCCGTTGCCAAGCGGAGCGTCAATGGAAGTAGCAGCGACAAGGAAGCTGGTTTTGAGCCTGATTGAGTCGTTGGCGACTGCGAGGGAGAAGAAGAAGAAGCGCCGCATAAAGGAGAGCCGAAGCCCGCGCAACGAACGGGCTTTTTTGGAACCGAGGAGAAACAGTCTCCGCGCCTTTGTTGTCCTTACGTATCCTTCGAGCGCCGTCTCCGCCATCTTCGAGTCTGGGCGTCTGGGCATCTCCAATTTGAAATTGCGAAATTTTCGAAACTGGTAACTTGAGATCCCCTTGATCGATCGATCGAAATCGAACCAAACCAAACGAAATCAGAAATGCTGGGACCTCGCCTGGGCGACACGAGGCCATCCATCGCGCGACACCAGGCCGTTGGATTCTTGCTGCTTCGTGTTCGCGTCGAATTCGCAAGCCAAAACCGGCGCTACAAGCGAACAAAAACCGGAAACTGGTTGGTTGGGCCTTCGTCGTCGCAGGTCGTGCTCTTGTGGCTCTGGCCCCAAAAGGAATCAATTCCCAAATTCCGTGTCGTTCTGCAAGCGCCATTGGTGCATTTGAAACCGTCTCGTTCGAGTCGTCCACTTGGTGCAAGCGTCATTCCGTCAGTGCACCACTAAGCGAAGGGTTTCACGTAGTGCTGTGGATGACGCTCGGATCAGTGCACCATGCGATTCGCGGATGAGCCAGCTGACAGCTTCTTCCAACAAATCAAGGGCTTTCACAATGACCTTCGTTTTTAGGATGCCAACCATTGGACGTAGAGGTTCAACATGAACCGTACTTGCCGTCTCGAATGCCTCGAATGCCTCGCGACAAGCGTTTGTGGATCGTTTTACATTGTAGCATTTTATGCTTGTTCCCTATAGCATCACAACCTTCATGTGGAGTTCGGAGAGAGGGCGAAGATCATTCGCTGCTTCGCAGAAGTTCTTGTTCACCGTAAAGTGTTGCTGATGGGTCGCTCAGCTGCGAAGAAGAAGAAGAAGAGGAGGAGGAGGAGCGAAAGCCCCCATTAACTGCCATCCCCACCTTTCCTCATCAGGCAACCCAGCCTGCTCTCCCTTCCCACCAAGGACATCATCCTCTGCCTCCCATCCATCGAACGATGTGGATCCCGCTGGTGGGACTGCTGCTGGGGGCCTCTGTGTCATGCAAGGCGCAGGACCTGTGCGGGGGCTTCAAGATCAACGTGGTGGACATTCCGAAACCGTCCCTCCCCGTCCGGCGGAACGCGTCGGAGAGCCACTGGGACCTCTGGGATCATGCGTACACCGGCACGAAGGAACCGGAAGGGTTCGGCAGGGCCGCTCGGTCCGCGAAGGATCCATCGGAGGGCGGCACTGTCCAGCAGGGCACGATTCCAGGAATCGCGGGCTTGCCGTGTAGCTCGATCAAGATCAATCACGACGGGCACCACCTGTGCAGGTATCTCCAAAACCTGGGCATGGGGAACCTCGATCGATCCATCTCCGGCGCGAGCGTCTTCGACACCTGGCAGTTTAGTCTGGATTGGTTCGTGCATCGGTACATCTACAACAACTGCTATGAAGCGGATCCCGCCAAGGCGGACTTGTTCTTCATCCCGCTACCGCTCACGGTGCTGATGTACGGCGTGAGGTACAAAGAGTATGGGAAAGAGCAAGCCGGCAGCTATGTGCAGTCGGTGAAGCAGCACCTGCAAGGCCTCGAGACGTGGCAGCGGAACGGCGGCAAGGATCACCTCATCGTGGTGTCCAGAACGGTCCGAGACTATCACGACGACAAATGGGGAGCGGAGCTGACGACCTTTCGGAACGGCGATCCGTTCTGGTCGCAAACCAACATCTTTTCCATCGAGGGGCCCTTCCGAAAGCATCGCCTGGTCAACATGCCCTATCCCAGCTTCCTCCATCCCAGGTCGGACGCCGATGTCGACCAGTGGCTTGGGATCATTGGGAAAGCAAGGCGCCATCGCCACCGAAAGGCTTTCTTGCTTGCTGGCAACCGTCGCTGCCGGGAGAAGCTGATCGCCATGTGCCTTGAGGACAGCGTCGCCTGCGACTACTTCGACGCCGTTCCCGGGGTTTCGCAGGCATCCGTCGGCATGTACTCGAACATGGTCGAGCTGCATACGAAGTACACCTTCGCCTTGCAGCCGGCGGGCGACACCCCCACTCGGCGAGGCTTCTTTGACAGCCTTCTGGCCGGCGCGATCCCGATCATCTTTGACTGCTTCGCCGACCCGCGAAAGTCGACGGAACTGTCGGGACGGGAGCGCGACCGACGCTACAGTCTGTCCTATGCCCGCTTCTTCGGCGAGTCCCCCGAGGAGAACCTGTGCTGGGTGGAGAAGTATGCCCTCGTGGCAGCGAATGAGGAGGACGCCTTCAGGATCATTCACGAGATCGATGATGAAACGATTCGACAGCTGCAGAAGAACATTGCGGAGGTGATCCCTTCCCTGCTCTATTGGGATCCCAGGGAGGGGATCGACGCTGCTACGACGTCGCAGAAGTATGCGTCCCAGAACCCCATCGCCAGGGCGCTGAGGGGAATCCGGAACCATACATCCTTCCAAGGGCTGCATCACCCAGATCCGCTATAACTACTGCATGGAGCGCCTTGGGGCGCTCCATGCAGCCGGCTCTCCGCGGTGGCCATCGCCATGAGCGCGAAGCGGGAAGCCCTGTTTCGTTGAGGAGCTACGGCGCGTGAAGGAGGGGAAGGGGGAGAGGGAGAGGCAGAGACAGAGCGCGTGCGTGCACGGACGGGCGCGAATATTTAAAGGCCTGCTAGTCGTTGAACTAGCTATCGCATTGTCCATACTTGTTGTCCGTGAGAGTGCAAAGTAAGAGGAGCCCGTCAGATTTGTGTGTGGTTTGGCCACTGGTCTTCTGATTCTCGTCTCAAGAGGCCGCGAAGCGGCGATGATCGAAGTACGAGACGGACTTGTATGCTAGGCTGTGCAGTTTGCTTTGTACAAGTGTACCATGGGCCCAAGGCTTGCTTCGAAGTCGGGCATCCGGCTTCCGCATCGCTTTGCTACGTTAGGTACAGCGTGTCGGACGAATGAGAAGAGAGACAGGATCCCTGCTGTTTGCAAGAAAGCTGTTGAGCGCTAGATACGCAAAGAGTGCCGAGAAGGTACTCTGCCTCGCGACTTTTGGAGTTTGGTTTGAGTCTTAGACGCGCAGGAAGCTGGGAAGCAGCCTCGATAATGCATGCGTGGACCATGTTTGTTTTTTTTCCTCCTCCTCGAACATCTTCAGGTTCAACTTCATCTTTCCTGCTCTCGGAGTTGTCTTGTTCTTTGCCGCTGCTGGGCTTCCCCATTGAGCACCCTCACGCACTGGAGGCTGCGTTCGAGGACCTTTTCTGCTTCAAAATTTCGTGGTCAACGACTCGATGGGAGAAGCAAACTGTAAGGCGCGTCCTCTTCGAATCGCTCTACGCTTCGCTTCGCCTCCCAACCACCAGACGACCTCCATCAAGACCATGAGCCTCCTCGAGCATGCGAGGAAGCGCAGCGCCCTCGCGGCTTTCCTTGCGACGTCTGCGACGTGTCCGGCGCACGTCTTGCGTCATCCTGAACCCTTTTCGCCGAGTTCTGGGGTCGCAAGGGGCTCCGGCATGAACAGCCGCTCCACGTCATCGTCGGTGCTCAGCACGATCGATCGGTTGTGCGAATTGCGCCCCGCCACACCACGTCAAGTTGCTCAGCAGGGAAACTTGGTGCTCAACGGCGCGACACCAACGGTCTCATTGTAGCTGCGGGCCTGCGGAGGGGCACATGCAGACATCAAACGTCACCGTAGTCGGTGAGAAGCTTCAGCAGGAAGCAGGAGGAGGAGACAAAGAGGAAGACGGGCAACGTTTCGAACGCACCTTGTCAAGGGCCAGCAGTCGAGGATTGCAGTACAGCCCACACTCGGCGTGGCCACTGTCGAAGGAGCGGGCGAGGCGAACAGCGGCGTCGACGACGTGTCTAAACTCCTCCGCGTCCACGGTGACGGTGTCACTGGTGCCTCGGCAAGTGACGGGCTGCGTCGTCCGCATTGGTAGATAGAGCTTCCCCGACAGACGGGCTGCGAAGCGAAAGTGCCTAGCATGGGTTCCCCCGCGCCACTCAGCATTTCATGGTCCGGTGCCCGTGAAGCAAAGCTTCTCCTACGCAGGCGAGGGAGGGACTTACCGGTCTAGGCGGTACGGCGGATGGATCTCCAGCAGAACCGCTTCCTCGGCCGTGAAGATGACGTGCATCAATCCCGCACCGTGTACGCCCACCAGGATATTCGCGTGCCGAACGACGGCGAGCTGCTCCTTGAAAGGCATGCTTGCAAGATCCACTGCCTTGAAGTCCAAGGCGTTGCCGGACTCCAAGACCCTGAGCAAGTCGTCCGAGTTGCCAAGAATTCGCCCAAGGTTCTTTTGCGGGACGCGGTTGCGCAGGATGAACGCGACGGTCGGCTTCTGCGGCGGAGGTACATTCCACAAGTTGAAGGCCTGAAGCACCTGCGCCCGGAAGCCATTCCAGATGGGGCTGTCCGTGCAACGCAAGGGATCCATCATGGATGGGTTGACAATCGATCCGGGAGACTCCAAATGCCACACGAGGCGCCGAAACAGCACTTTGGCCCCGCCAAAATCCGCCGCCCGCGCGAGGGGCTTGGCCGCGGCGAAGGCATCATGGATCAGATCGACGTACGGATAGTCCGGATGCGTGTCAAACAGGAGAGCTCTCGTGCTCGCTGGACTGAGCCCCAGAAAGCGAGACACGATGTAAAGGTTGATGTGATCCGCCGCCGAATGAAACGTGTTCTCGCAGTCCTCGTCTCTGGCCATGAGGATTGTCGTCGTTTCTTCGACCTCAGCATATGCCGCCTCCCCAGCGCGGCTCACTTCTTGGAAGCTTTCCATCTGCGGGCGCATGTGGTTCATCCATCGACTCGGGGAGAACGTCGTCCACTCGGCAGTTCTGCGGCAGGCGCCCTGCAGACTGCCTTGCGCGAAGGTGTGATACTTCCGGGTCTTCGTCGCCGAGCGGGGCTCGTGAACCCGTGAGAAGTCGACGATCAGGTTCCGTCCCTCGCAGAAGGTTGACCAGCGCCCCCTCTGTCGTTGGTACGGATGCTGCAGACTCCAGCACCGCAAGGAGGCGGCATCTTCCGAGCCATTTGGCCTACAGAGCTCTGCTTCCGACGCCGCAAACGCCTCGAACAGCCCGTCTCCGAACATGGCGTCGCATTCGTCGTGGAGGTCATGTGGCGGGACAGAAGCTGCTCCAAGGCCTGGTTCTGCTTTCCCCTCTTCGGTGGGGCCAACAGCGTGTCCCTTCTGGGCCTCCACGTGCTGTCGGCTTGGTCTCACGCCTCCGCCAAGCTTGCCAACCGGTTCTGAGGACTTCGCGGCGCCTTCAGAGGCGCTCTTCAGCGCATCTGGGAGGCTGTCCTCCGGGCGTCGGACACCCGCGGCGCTTTCGACGGTCGATTGCTTGAGAGAGCCCAAGTCTCGGAGGTCCCTGGGCGGCTCAGCGGCCTTGAGAACTGCCTGGGTCAGACGCAGAGGTGAGGAAATCAGCAGCGAGTGAACGGCGACGCCGGCAAGAAAAGCGAAGCACAGGCCTCCCCAGCCTGTGGCTCTCCTCTCGCCACGTGACGCAGGCATTTCCCGTGAGAATGCCTCAGAATCGCCTACGCCGCTGAGCAATGGCTCAGGAGAGCGTTCCAGTCAGAAGAGGAAAATGCGGAGAGATCCTTGAGAAATCTGCGGCGCGAGAGGGACTGAGACGATCTTGGACTGATCAACCGAAAAACTGTCAAATGTCATTGACCTTCTGGTAAGGATTTGGTTTTCAAAGGCAACGGAAGATACCAAAGCGACCGATATGCAGCACGGATTCGCCTCCCGCTTCTTCCTCCAAAGCAGCCTCTCGCGACGGGCGCGACGAAAATCCATGGATCGCGAGGAGCAACATGGGCCTGCGTGAGCAAGCTGAGGAATCGTCGAGCGTTCGGGCGTCGTTCTTCGAAGGATGCGCACCGCCACCCTCCCTCCTGCTCAAGAGCCTTCTGGGGAATCCGTCATGGCGACGGCTAGGACCCCTTCCTGTGGTGCATCGCTTCCCAGCAAAGCATCCAATCGAGCCGGTAGCTTGTGGCATATCTTCTTCGTAGCCGTCATGGCATGGCGCGCCTGCTCGTGCGGCTTGGAGCCAGGCTCGGGCTCCTCGCTTTCAAGATGCTCCAGCTGGAAATCAGTCGCGGCGCAGACGAAAAGAGCGTCCGCGTCTTCAGACGCTGTGAGCTGCCGAACTCGCAAGCCCTGCCCTTTGCTCAGGTGCCAGACTCGGAGCACTTGAGACGCAGTTCTACGTTCCTCGAGGAGGCGGCTCGTTGCGGCTGACGCCTTCTGTCTTGAGAGCTTTGGTGAGCCGAGGAATACGAATCGCAGCCATGACGCGGCCTCTTGCGCATGGCCCTTCCTGCACCGCGAGAGGGCTCCCTCAACGCTTGCCACGTACTCGTGAACGGGGTGCGGCCATTCGAAGTACCAATGGGTCCACTTCCCCTCGTGATGCTCCGCAAAGGTCGCTGCCGCTGGGCCGGCAACGACCTCCCGCGGCGCAAGTTTCGCGCCTCCGGGAGCACCGCTCTCGAACTTACTCTCTTCAATCTCTGACCGTCCGCGCTTCTTCCCAGCGATTATTCTGGTGGTTGCAGCGGAGCTCCGGTGTCGCCAGCAGCCGTCCCACCTCAGAAATGCACACTTCAGAAACGCGCGATGTGCGGCTATGCTCCGCGTCGTGACTCGGCAGCCAAGGCCTTTGGCAGCAAAAGCCCTCAGCGGCTCCAGGAGCAGCAGGTCCTTCAGGCACCGGCGTTGAAACTTGGGCAGCAGGCAGAGTCGGGATACGGTGCACACTTGAAAGGCAGGTCCGAAGGGTTTCGCGGGAGATCTCGGTCGGCGTCGCCAACCCTTGTCCGGCCAGCGAATCGCCTCCTCCGTTTCTGAGTTGCGGAAGCACGACGCAACCTGCAACGTCTGCAAGAAGTCGGCCTCGTCAGCCAAAGCCGTGCCGCTTGCGGACTGCCGCGTCTCGGGAAGATACGCCACGAAGCCCACGTCCTCGGAATCCCTTCGCGCGGGGCCCTCTCGCGCCTCCCGGTACTTCAGCTCGAAGCACACGCAGTGCGCTTCCGGCAAGGCCTTGACATAGTGGTGCTCTGCATACGTTGCGAAGCTTGCCGGGACGCTCCTTTGCAACAGATATTCGCCTCCCTCCTTCGTTTGCCGAACGCAGCGATGCGTCCCCCCTGGGGTCGATGTTGTCGCATCAGCAAGGGATTTCCACGGAAAGAACCTTCGACAGTCCAGCGCAAGGCAACACAATCGTTGGGAAGAGACGCACCGCTCAGTATCGCATTGCAGATGCTCTCTGCGAGAAGATCTTTCTGTTTATTGCGGGTGGAAGGGAGGGGAGGGAGGGAGGGAGGGAGGGAGATGAGAGCAACGGGAGGGGAGAGCACCATGCTTAGGTCTTCTTGCGACACACCACCGCCTCCACCATTCAACAACTTACCTGTTGCGCGACGGAGAGGCACAGTGGCGCCTTGGCAAGAAAGGGGGGTCTGAAGGCCGCGGCACCACCTTCTCCGCGTCCACCTTTGACAGCGAAGCATTCTCCCATGTGCTCCACCAGCGTCAACCTGACTTGGACCAGCGGATCCGCGGCAAACAAGCCGTCAAGCAGCGATCTTGTCCACTGCTCCTGCGCAGTCTCGGACGTTTTCGGCGCTGCGAGAAGCTGGCCATTCACGCAGTACGCGACCTTCTTCTTGGCGTGCTGCCGAGGCGGCAGATCACAGGGGGCAAGAACGAGAGAGCAGCCTCTCCCCGCCCGCAGAAGATCTCCAAAGATGCTGATCGCCCGCAGCGGAGCAAGCCCACAACCTGTGCCATTGACAACGAGGACGAAGGGACCTTCGTGTACTCGCAGCAGCCATTCACAGAGATCGCGACTGCTGCTGCTGCTGTTCAAGGCGGCCGCCGCGCGAATGTGCAGTGCGACTTGAGCTTTGTCGCTCTTCTCCGGCGTCTCTTGCGCTTCGCTTCCCGCTGAATCGGCCAGAGACTTTGGCTGGCATTGCACAATGGTACGAAACCTCTTGCGCGACAAGCTGCGTAGCTCTTCCACAGTTCTTCGTCCACCAGTGGCGTCAATCACCGCCACAACTACCCGCTCGTCTTTCTCAAAGTCTGCAGCGAGCGCCTCCACAACGCTCTGGATGGACACATTGGCGTCTGCTTCGCCTTCCATGGCTGCAATGCTTGCCTGTGTAAACGACTCCTCCCTTGAGCCAACTCGGCGCACATAACGAACATCGCAGGCCGTTCAAAACTTCTGGCGGGAGAGAGGAGCGCTCTTCCGCTGCCGGCAGGGTACTCCCATTTGTACCATTTTGTACTGTAGTACAAGTTTCCAGTTAAATATTTTATAAGATCAATATAAAATATAATGATATAGAATAATTAAAAACTCAAACCGCCATTCAAAACGCTTTCTCCCGCAGTTTTGCGAGAGGCTCGAAAGGCGCCACATTTCGCGTCAAAGGCGTAGTTGGTTTGGAATTCCCTTTCCCTCTCAAGAAGAACGCGATGAAGCGCCGACGACCTCGAGCGGTGGGCTCGGCAGAGCTGCAATTCGCCTCTTTGCCCGCGTCGCTGCGCTGTCTGGGACGGGAGCTACAGCAGATGGGCGGAGGCAGCGCGTCCTTGGCCCCTTTCCAGAGCGTTGCGTATGTGCGCAGCGTGGCCTCTCAGCAGTTTCTCGGGGCTCAGGATGCGGCTCCGGCAGTATTTGTCGAGAACGCGGACGAGGCTGCTCGAGTTCTGCTTCGGACAGCGGGGAAGAAGGAGACGTTTGAGTTGTCGAGAGCGGTTGTGGCCGACAGTCCCTGTGCGCACGACCGCTTGTGGGACGCAATGGGGACAGAAGTGCTGGAGTGGCTTCTGGCAGGCTTCAATGCGACGGTATTGACCTATGGTCAAAGCGGTGCTGGGAAATCTCGCAGCTTGTGGGGCCCGCCGCCGAAGAGTGGCTTCTACAGGGCCGAACCCGCCGCGTTTGAAACACATTTCGCACCGGAAGGACTCTTGATTCGCCTTCTCCAGGAGCTGTACGGGCGATACGATGATGGAAGAGAGGAACTGGCGATTTCGCTGTCAGCATGGGAGATCATTGGAGATGTCGCTGTGGATCTGCTGAAGCCCCAGGTGGCTCAAATGACAGGCGATGCGACGGATCCTGCCACGGGAGCAGCAACGCCATCGCCGCTTCATTTCGTCAGCATAGGAGCGCCTTCTTTTGAGGCCGCCAAGGATCTAGTCAAGCTTGCTCGCAGCCAAAGCTCCAGCTGGTGGTGCCCAGAAACGAACGACTTCACGGAGCCGCTAAGCTTGCCCAACCGCTCGCATGTATTTGTGCGCGTCACCATCTACAGGACCGCGGCGGAGACGGGGATGGCGCAGGCATCTACGCTGCATGTGGCGGATCTCGTGGGCTACGCAGGGGCTGCTCCGACGGACCCCTCTCTGGAGGGCACCGTGCGCGCCGACACCTCCGAGGCCGAGTCGGCGGACCGGTCTGGACCGACCCTTGCCGAGCGGCGGAGCTTCTACCGGCAGCTTTGCTCCTTCGAGAAAGTGCTGGAAGAGATCTGCAGCATCGAGGAGGCGTCGCGCCGAGAAGAGCGACCGGAGCTGGGCGCACCGGATGTGCAGAAGCATCCCGACGTCGGAATCCTCAAGAACGTCTCGGCTGCCAGGGAGTGCCTGCTTACTCGAGTCCTAACACCCCTGCTCGTGGGCAACAGTCGCAGCTGGATGATCGCCTGCGTGCGAGACGGCCTTGTTCATGCGACGGAGAGCAAGAGGACCCTGCAGCTCGCAGATCGCTGCCGGACCATCACCAGTGCCTGCGTTCGCAGCGCAGGGAGCCGCTGCGGACAGAGGCATGGCGTTCGTGCCTTCGTGACGGGACTGCAAGGGCTGCCTGATGCTACGCCACATCTTGAGGCGAGCTTCTTGAGGCCTTCGGAAAGGGCGGGGGTCCCGGACTTGCGAGCACAAGCCGGCAAGGAAGGGCTCGTTGGCGGGGCCTGTGACGTTCATGAGCAGCTGCTCTACGAATCAAATGCCGATGCTGGGGAGGGGAAAGACGATGAGAAGTCTGTGGGCTCGCTCCGTGGCGTCCTCACTGGTGGGAGTGGGCACCTCGTCGATCTGTCCTCGGGCGGGATGGTCCTACCTGGGACTGCTGAAGGACTCGGCAGCAAGCCAGACTTGGAAACCGCAAGTGTCCACTCGGACTCGGAGGACACGCTGAGCAGTTCTTTAACGCTGCTTCGACTGCGCAAGCTCAGGGAGGAATGCCTTCGCAGTGCTTCGGAGCCTTGTGGGCGAGTACCCGCTGCTGCAGGGTCTTCTTCGTCGGAAGCACTTCCTGTCGAAGCTTGTGATCCAGTGGGAGCTCCCGCGGATGGTGCGGGCGAGCTGCACCGACTTCAGGAGGAGATGCGTGTACTGTTTGAGCAGTTCCGTCCTACGGACCCTCCGGCACACAGTGGGGGCCAAGCTACGAAGCTTGCTGAGGATGATCTTTCCCACGGAGAAGCTGCGCAAGGGTTTCCTTCCTGGGGAATGACCGATGTAGAACCCGGGCTGGAGCCGAGAGATGGCTTCCACCATCAGGCTTTTCTAGCGCAAGCGACAGTGTCCCGCAACGAAGAGGCAGAGCGAATGGTGGCGGTGGAGGCACCGTCCAACGGGAACGAGTCCTCGCCACGCTTGGCTCCTCCAGCGCCAACGGCTCCAACCTCCGCAGCTGCACATAAGTTCGTGGCCGCCCGTCGCGTCGATCTCGAGACAAAGGACGCTGAGTGGACGCAGAAGAGCATGCACAAAGAGGACACCATCATCTATAAAGGGGGAAAGCGTGGCAAGGACGAAGACGGAGACGAAGACGAAGATGAAGATGAAGATGAAGTTGAAGATGAAGATGAAGTTGAAGACGGCGATGTTCCTGAAGAAGACACTCGGGACTCGGCAGGCTTAAGTGAAGCGGAGATCTGTGGGGTCCTACAGAAGCATTTGAGAACCTTTTCCCAGCGAGGGGTATGTCAAGAACTGGGATGACCTGAGTCTTTGGTCGTAGAGTCTCAAGTCGGAGAACAAAAAGAAGACTAACCCCGCCGTCTCGCTTTCCAGAAGAGCGAATCCTTGTCTCGGCGGGCAGCTCTGCCGAAGGAAGATATGGGCAGTGAAGCGCTGTACAAGGAGCTGTCCCGCATGCAAGCAGCTCTTGCGGCGCAAAGGGTAAGAATCGCAGCATCTTCGCCTCGTTTGCTCCCTGTTGATGTGATGCTTTGCATGATAACCTGGTTTGTCTATTTCCTGCGCTGTCATGTAGGAGGAGGCTGATATTCGTACGGCGGAGCTGGAGTTGCAGCTTCTCGATGCCAAAGCCCGGGAGAATCAGCACTACGGGATGCTGCGCCGGACACTTGCTCAGTTGGACGCCGTGATTTTGCCACGCGAGCGGGGGGAGGACATCGCGGCGTCGGCTCCAACATGCCTCGAGGTGTTCGACATGCTCAATGCTGAAATTCGAAAACTCGCCACAGAGGTCGAACGGCTGCGGGACCGCAGCACCAAAAGTGAGATTGCGTTGGCGAGCGTGGTGGAGGACACGGATTCCTTGCTTCCGTCTAGGAAGGGGTCAACCGTGAAGCTGGTGAAACGGCTGCAAGCTGAGAACTCGGAGCTGGCAAGGACGGCTGAGGGCCTTCGAGAACAGGTAGCGCAGCGTACGCCCTGTCCCGTCCACGGACTCTCTCAAATCTGGCTCACCTGCTTCATTTTTCTTTCCGGACTTGTCTTCTCGCCAAGGTGCGAAAGGGCATGATGTACGGGAGCATGTACCGGGTGGCCCTCCGGAAGCTTGAAGCCATCGAGGGCTCGTTGGAAAACGAGCGGGGGTGCTTTGCGCCTGCCAACCCGAGGACCAGTTCCTCCAGCGCGATGGTGCCCGCAGCGTTCCATGCGAGCTCTTACTACGAAGATGAGCGCACGCGTGACTCGGCGCTCGCACTTTGCGGGCCGTAGGCAACCTCGCCTGTAGAGCGTGACGGCGGAAGCGCAGATGCATTCCTCACAAGTCCAAAGCCGTGAGCTCTGGGGCTAGCATGAAGGTTGACGCGGGAAGAAGTAGCACGCCTTGCAAGCAACACTTTCGACTACACTTCTCAAGGACTCTGGACTCCGTTGCGCTTTCCTTTTTGATCATCTCCGCTCAACGCCACGGACGGGCGGTGCCGTCTGAGCATCCCCGCCGCATCCCACGGCAGCCGCATGCCTTCCAGTGGCCTCAGCTCGTCGTACCATATGGCGTTGGGGTCCAACTTTGCGAAGAAGATCCTACCTATCCAATCAGGGTCGCGGCATTGAAGAAAGCGAAGCACAAAGGCTGGCTCCTGCCCGACAACTTCCACGCCGACGATCTCCACCTTCCCCGGTGTGCCGCTCATCGACGGCCCGCGGACGGTGCGGCACAGCCCAGAGGTGTAGCGAATGGCATCGGAATAGATGCGGTGCGCCTCCGCCAGCGGCACACTGAAGAAGTCCTGAGCACCCGTATCGCGCGCGACGAACATGTAGTAGGGCACGATCCCCAAGCTGACTTCCTCGCGCCACTTGGCCGCCCACACCTCGGCGTCGTCGTTGATCCCGCGCATCAAGGGCGCCTGCGAGCGGATCACCACACCCGCGTCCTGAAGCGCCGCGATCGCGCGGCGCGTGTCTGCAGGCTTCAGCTCACAGCCGTGGGCAATGTGCGCCATCACGGCAACGTGCCTTCCGCCTTTCTCCCGCAGGTCCCGCAGGAGCTGCAGGAGTTCCTCGGCGTCTTCGTCTCCCAAGAAGCGCTGCGGCCAGAAGGACAGAGCGCGCGTACCGATGCGCAGATTCTTGACGTGCTTGAGGAAGGACGGATTCTTGAAGCGCTCCAGGTACTCTTTCAGGACTGAGGTCTTCATGATCAGTGGGTCTCCTCCCGTGAACAAGATGTCGGTGACGCTCTTGTGCTTGGACAGGTACTCGAAGAGCGATATGGCATCCTTCTGCGCAAATCGCAGATCGCTATCCCCGATGAATTGCGGCCAGCGGAAGCAATACCTGTCCCCCGCGAAGAGAAAGCAAGAAGAGAGGCGTTTGAGGGATGTGCAAGCTTGGCTTGGGCAAAAGCGTGGGGCCAAAGCGTCGGGCAGAGGCAGCCAGCTGCACCAAGACTGCGGCATCACGGTACTTACGTGCAATAGGCATGGCATGTCTGGCCCGCAGCGGGGAAGAACAAGATCGTCTCATCGTACATGTGCTGAACCCCGGTGAGAGCCTCCATGCCGGCTTTGCCCGTGTTGAGCTCCTTCTGGCCGGCTGGATGGGGATTCAACTCGGCTCGAATCCGTTGTACCACCTCGCTTATCCTCAGCTGATCCTGCGACTGGCACGCCCCTTCAAGAAGCCTGCGATGTCGCGCACTGAGCATCTGCATCGTGGGGAACAGCATACGAAAGATGGGGTCTGTGTCGATGTTCTCCCAGTCGATCAGCCGGTCCAACACGAAGGGACTGGCCTTGAATGGAAACACTCTCGCGGCCATCTCGATGTCGGCCAACTTGGGGAAGAGCTGTGGGTACGTAGTGTTCGCAAGATGGCGCAGCGAAGTCACAGAAATCGCTTTGTAGCGGTCTGTGTCCGGCAGGGTATACCGCCCGTGCTCCGTACTGATGCCAAGCGCACTTCTGCGCCCGCTACTCCGCCGCAAAGGACATGTGCGGAATGCTGCGCCAAACGGGAGGACAGAGATCAAAGTGGCCACAAGAAGAGCGCATTGTCTCATCGTTTGTGGCCCTTTCACTGCGGCCAAACGCCGCTGAAGCTGCGGCCGAAACTTGGGAACGATCGCTGCAGTTTAAACTCCAGGATTCTCTCTTGGGCACGTTACATCATGCGCATACGCCTTCGGCAATAATTCAAATATCACAGAAAATATTTGAAGTTTTGAACTAAAGCGCTTTAGATCAGCCGATTAGTGCAGATGGAAAGTGTCCTTCAAGTATCAGCTGATACCCCTTGGTTTCCTGGGATCCATCCGTCCCATTCCAGCCTTTTACTGTCTTCTGTAAGGACCTCCCCACTGAGTCACTGAGTCACTGAGTCACTGAGTCACTGAGTCACTAAGTCACTGAGTCACTGAGTCACTGAGTCCCTTAATAGGCAGAGGAGCATGTCGGCGTGCGGCGTGCGGCGTGCTGGACGATAGATGAAGCGAAGGCTTGTCAGTTTATTTAAAAAATACACGGCTACGAAGCTGCTCTCCGACTCCGAGGCAATCCTGTCAGCGTTCTTCTCTCCGCCCGTAGTCGTCCTTCTTCTCACGAACTCTCTCCGCCACAGCGAATATCTCCGAAAACTCCAGAAGGTGACTGCGTTGGCCACCAAAGCGCTGCTGTCGGAACGTATCTTACCAAACGGATGCCGCAAACCTCCAAATCGAAATGTCTCCTCCACATCTCTCCGCCCCTCTCCACATCTCTCCACATCTCTCCACATCTCCATCTCTTCAGACCTTGACGATTTCGGGGATATCACACCGCCAAAACAAATGCTAAAAAACACATCAAAACAAACACAGCAAAAGCGCCTCGCCAAAGCGCGCTGGAAGGTCGCAAAAGCCGAAGACTCCTTCCCATCATTCCATCCACGTAACCGCGCGCTTTTCCCGTTTCCGGATCTCCTTCGACATTTCAGGTTCCATTGCCAAGGTACCAGTATACTCCCTCCGCCTTCACTGCATGTTGAGCTCCTCCACGCTCCGCTTCGTCATCAAGTGAACCACGTTGTTGCGGAGCTGCACCAGTTGCTCACCGGAAGGCGAGACCCTCGGGACCTCCGCGCTGTTGCTCAGGAACGGCACCAGATTCCCCTCGTGAAACTCCTCGGATACCCGCTGTCCTCCTACGGGAACGACATGCTCGAACCAGTCCCGCGTCAGATCCGAGTCCGACAACTCCTCCAAGAACATGCCGTTGGCAGAATCCCACATGCGAATGGTCCTCCCGGTGCTCCGACACGCAAACTTCTCTCCATCGGAGGCCCAGGACACGAAACCATCCCGATCCGGTGGGCCTCCGCAAAGCCTCACCAGTGCGCAGCGCTGCGAATCCCACAGGTAGATGTTGTTGTCGCCGCCGCTGCCGGAAGCAAGCCTTGACCCGTCCGGAGACCACGACAGGAACCGAACCATGTCGGTATGGCCCGTGAGCTCGCCAAAGCAACGCTCCTCGGAAGGCACGTCGGAAGACCACGGAAAGAGCTCGGAAGACGCATGCCAGAGGCGGATCGTCCTGTCCTCGCCGCCGGACGCCAGCCTCCCGCCATCACGCGACCACGACACGGATCGTACTCCTGCCGTATGCCCGGCCAGGACGGCGAGGCAGCTTCCGTCGGAGGCGTTCCACAGGCGAAGGGTGGTGTCGTCGCTACCAGAGGCGAGCTCGCCGCCACTTGGGGACCACGCGACGCATCGAATTCTCGCCTCGTGCGCATCGAGAACAGCATAGCGCTGCCCGTTCGACGACAGATAGAGGAGGATCGTGCTGTCGTCACTCTGACACGCCAGCTTGGTTCCGTCGGGAGACCAGGTCACCGACTTCTCCTCGGTGCCCTTGCCTTCGAGCATCGCCACACACGAGCCTTGGACGGCGTCCCAGAGGATGGTCTTGTCGGCGCTCTCGGTGGTCAGCTTGGTACCATTCGGGGCCCACGACAAGTGCCTGACGTCGGCCGTATGGCTTTCAATCAGTTCGCCGCCTGACCTGCCATGTGACGCCGCGGCCGCTTCGGCGTCGAGGTCCCAGCTCGGGTCGTACCACACGCGGATCGTCTGGTCCCAGCTGGCCGAGGCGAGCCTGGTGCCACCTCCCTGAGAATTGGACGACCACGCCGCACACCGGACCCAGCCGCTGTGCCCGTGGAGGACCGTCAGGCACGTCATGCTGGACGAGTCCCACACTCGAATCGTCCGATCGAAGCTCCCCGACGCCAGCTTGGTGCCGTCGGGCGACCAGGACACGAACCACACCTGGTCGTCATGCTCCCGGAGAGTGCGTAGGCACATGCCGTCCGACGAGTCCCAGACCTTGATGGAGTTGTCCCCACCTCCAGAGACCAGCTTGGAGCCATCGTGGGACCATGACACCGACCGGACGCCTTCTTCGTGACCTCTCAGCACCGCGAAGCATTCGCAGCTGTCGCCCGCGACGTCCCAGAGCCGAATGGTCCTGTCCCAGCTAGCCGACGCGAGCTTGTTGCCCTCCGGCGACCACGACACCGACCGCACCCAGTTCTCGTGGTCCTCAAGGACGTACAGGCAGACGCCGACCCGCCACTTCCAGATCCGAATCGTGTAGTCGCAACTGCCGGACGCGAGCATCGTCCCGTCCTTGCACCAGGCCACGGAGAAGACGCGATCTTCGTGGCCAGCGAGCTCCACCCGGCGTTCGCCAGTCGAGGTGTGCCAAACGCGGATCACGGAGTCCACACTAGCGGACGCGAGCAACGGCTCGCTTCCGCGCGGACACCATGTTACGGAGGTCACTTCCGAGCCAACTTGGATGATCTGATGCGTCTTGCCGTCTGACGCGTCCCACAGTCGGATCGTTCCGTCGCCGCTCCCAGACGCCAGCTGTCGACCTGCTCAAAGATGGTCCAGACGCGCAAAGATGGTCAGTGAATGAGAGTGCCACGGTGAGCGACGCTTCCTTGGAAAGATGAAAAGCGACGTGCTTGCATGGAGGAGGCGAAGGCCTGAGCAGCCGCGTTCTCGTACCATCAGGAGACCAAGACACTGAATAGTTGCCCCTTCCGTGGCCCTCGAGGACCATTCGGCATGGATCGTCGGCGGCGATGAGAGTTCGCGATGTCATGTGCCAGACTTCGCACTTCCCTTCAGGGCGCCAGCTTCTGGCATTTCTCCACAGTTCGCGGAGAGCGTCGTACTCCTTGGCGGCGTAGATGCCAGCGGGATCGTGCTCGTATACCAGAAGGCGGCCCGCGATCTGAACCGCAAGCTGGTCCTTGGAGACCTCGAGGGCGCGGAGGGATAATCGCAGGGCGTTTTGGAGGAGCTCAATGGCTCGCGTTGACGAGACGTCGGGCCCACTCCTTGCTGCCGCCTGGGAGTAGAGCTTGGCATCTTCAAAGGCTGCCACGACGCCCACCCTCGTGACCTTTTTGTATAGCCATTCCCAGGTCACCAGCGTCCTCCCGTAGAGGTCCAAAAGGCGATCTTCACTTCTGCATTCCACGGCGTGCTGGACGCCATACTTCAGCCAATACAGCTCAACGTCGGGGGAATCGGAGATCGCATACAAGCCGGCGAGCCGTCGATGGCCCTCCGTCAAATTGCATTTGAAGACCTCGGTGGCGTTGTCCAGCCGAGCTTCATCCGTAAGCCACCCAGCCACGCTCTGGTGGCAGATCGAGTAGGATCCTTTGCGCACCTTGAGGTACATCTGAAGCTCGCAGAGAGGTCGAGACACGTCCCTCTCGCGTCGGTGCTCCGGGATCTTGAGGGCCAGCCCGATCAGTGCGGCGGTGAGGGGCTCTCTTGCCGCGAGGATGAGCTCCAGCACGGGCTTGAGCCGGCTCTCAAAGTCTTGGGCCGCGTACTGCTTCGCGAAGCGGTACCGGTAGAAGGCTGCCAAGTTGGTGGGGAGGCTATCGATCTCGGAGAGCTTGGTGATGTCGTGGTGCCGAATCGCGTCCAGCGTCATCTTCGCGTACTGAAAGTTGCCGTCTGCTTTCTCCATGATATGGTCGAGCACAAAGTCGATCGATCGCCTTGACAGCGCCGACACGATCTCCGTGGGCCTAGCATCTGCGGATCTCGCAGCTTCGCCTCCACTGGCGCGCTCGACGAGCTGGCGAAGGCGCGAAGCGACAAAACCGCGCAGGTCGTCGGCGTTCCGTTCGCTGTTCTCGTCGCTGCTCAGGTCAATCTCCTGGATCCGCGTAGTGGTGAAGAGGCCCAGGACATTCCAGTCGGACCTTGAGGAGGAGATGACGCGCAGCCAATCTGGCCATTGCGCGCTCTCCAGAGAGCGCGCGATCAGCTGCGGCACGCTGTTGTCCGTCGCGCTCCGCCCCAGCAGCCCCTCGTCGAGGGAGTCGATCACCAGGTAGTGCGCGATCCCATTCCTCGGAAGGTCGCCTAGGTCGCGGAGGATGGCCAGCACGAAGTTCTGGAAGTGCTCAAGCACGGTCTCCCCATGGACCCGCCGCCTCGCGAGGGACAGCAGTGCGTCCAGGAGGGAGTCCGCTCCCGCCTTGGCGAGCAGCCTCTCGAGGTATCCGAGGTGGCTGTCTCTCGAGAGGGAAAGGATCAGGTGGTTGAGGTAGTTCTGCTCCTCCAGGGAGGCGTTCCCCTCCGCCACGCAGAAGTACGAGTGCAGAATCTGCGCGCGCGCCACCCGCTGCTTCATGAGCTGCGACATGGCCGCAGACTTGCCCGAGCCCGGAAGTCCACGGATGAGCAGGACGCGCTCGGTGTTGGGCAGCTCGGTCCACTGCTGCACGCGGTCGAAGAGCCACTGGCGCCCGACGAAGTCGCACCAATGCATGAGGATCAGGTCGTTGAAGCGGCGCTGCAGCTCCTCCACCACTGGGAGCATGGACTCACGGCTTTGGTGCCTGTCCATTTCGCAGCGCAGGATGCCAGGGAAGGCCATGCTCACGTGCAGCTGCAGATTGCTTCTCGCACTCTCCATGGACGCGACATGCAATGCCATCCGCTCCCGAAGCTCCACCGCTCGGCTCCTGGCGCGGGAGGTGCAGAAGCAGTTGCACCAGCGCTCTCCTGCCGAGAGCTGCTCCCACGCAGACGCATCTCGCTCCATCTCCGTCATGATCTGCAGAAGCCTCTCGTACGCCGGCACCGTGCCCCACTGCTCGAAGGGGCCAGAGCGCGGGTCCTGCCGCAGCACTTCCAACGTGTTGCGGATGCTGTGCAGCGTGGCGAAGATGTCGTTCGCGTAGTCGTCGTTGGCCGCCAAGGCCAGAAGGTGTGCGTCCAGGGCTCGGAACAGGCCATTGAAGGTGCCTCCCCAGGGAATGAACTGGATGGTCTGCTCTGTCAAGAACAGTGCCACTCGCGCAGTGGCGGTCGTGGCGTCACCAAAGGGAGACGGGTCGTATGCACCATCTTTGGTCTCTTCCGTTTCTTGCCCCATCTCAATCTCCTTCCTGTTCATCTTCTCCTTCTTCTCCATCTTCTCCATCTTCTCCTTCTTCTCCTTCTTCTCCTTCTTCTCCTTCTTCTCCTTCTTCTCCTTCTTCTCCTTCTTCTCCTTGGTGTTGTTGCTGTTGTTGTTCTTGCTGCTTCTGCTGCTGCTGCTGCTGCTGCTGCTGTTGCTGCTGCTGCTGCTGCTGCTACTACTACTCTTACTACTACTGTTCTCTACGCTGTCGCCGGATCCGGATCTGAAGCGTCCAGCCCCGAGAGGCCATAAGAGGCGCAGCGTATGGCCGCTGCCTTTCCGTCTGCCACACTTGCCGGAGCGGAGCGGGACTACGCGCGACCCGTCGTAGCTGAGAGAGGATCGTGGGAGGGGAAAGCGGCGCTCCGGTATGAGCGGAAAGCGCGGAACTTCTGCCGAAGCGGAGGAAAAGGCTTTTTGTTCTTGGATTGCAAGTGGATAGGGTGCAATTCCACGGAGAACTGAGGAAGTGATGAAGAGCAATGATATGTGACGATAAAACGGGAATAGTACGGAACGCATGGCAACCGCCTTAAAAGGACCAATGATGCTGAGGAAAGGACACTACTATGACCAATCAGAGGATCAGTAAGGGAATCTGCTCTTGCATGCCCACAATGGGCCAATTAAACCACTTGGAGTATTGCTCATAGCGAGAACATCATCATTCTGTTGCGGATCTTGCGCCGGTTTCCAACGCTCTCATCCACCTTGTCGACAACAGCTTTCACCCCCCGAGCGGCAGCAAGATTCCTTCTCTGCATGAAGCATGGATAAATTGAACCAATCCGCTGGCGTCAAGAAAGCGCAAGAGCAGCTGCTGGACGCGAGAGCAAAGGAACGGGCTCCACCGACTGGAGTAGAGTATTCGTTAGGTACCTCTATGGTACACCAGTGGATACAGGGTAGTGCCGAGTCAAAACTTTAAAAAAAGGGGAATTACGTGGGAAGTAGTGCAATTGTCAGAACGCAGGGTATTATCCTGCCGAAGCATAGCTGCATAAGTTGTTGACCTTGCTTTCCATCCGTCCCAAGGCTTTGCTCGAATCCTTATCCCGGAATCCTACGCGTCACTGTCCTTTTGAAAAAATC
The DNA here is from genome assembly GCA_019677205.1 of Pinguiococcus pyrenoidosus. Taxonomy (NCBI): domain Eukaryota; class Pinguiophyceae; order Pinguiochrysidales; family Pinguiochrysidaceae; genus Pinguiococcus; species Pinguiococcus pyrenoidosus. The sequence continues at coordinate 44,832 of JAAMXY010000154.1, read as the reverse complement.
CAAGCTCGGAGCGCAGCGCCCCCACCCCACGAGGTCCCGCCTCCTCCCCCTCCATTTCGCTTCACCGTTCCGTGGACAGCGGCGCTGCCAGCGCCTCCTCCGCTTAAAGACTGCTCTTCCAGAGCTCCGCTGAGGCGCTATGGAGAAGCTGCGGCGGAGTCTGGGCGCCTCCCACCCGCGCTGGTTCTCTCGCGGGCGCCAATCCACGTCGTCCATCTCGTCCATCTTCACGTCCAAGTCGGCAGACTCCACGTCGGACGCTTCGCACCCTCCGACGCCGCAGGAAGGGGTCGGGAGCACCAGTCCGACGTCCGTGGAAGAGCAGCGCGAGGCCTTTGCGTTCGAAGATGACGCGGAATGGCCGCTGAGCGGCCGAGTGGCCTTGGGAGCGGATGAAGATCTGTTCGACAGCGGCGCAATGGTCAGCGAAGCGGCCATGTTCGACGCGTGGGATGTGGATATCCTCAGTATGCCCCCCCCAGTACTGCTGCGGCAAACGCTCATGATCCTCACGGCGGTGTTTCCGGAAGAAGGCCGCAAAGGCGCCAAGGCGCTGCCGGCCTTCCTGAGAGACGTGTTCAATGCGTATCAGAATCGCAACCCCTTCCACAACTTTGCGCATGTGGTCAGCGTGGTGCATGTCACAGACCGACTGCTGGCTGGAGAGAGCCTGTGCAATCGCCTGTCTGGCCTGGAGCGCTTCTCGCTGGTCTTGGCAGCGCTGTGTCATGATGTGGGACACCCCGGCCTGACCAACGCGTATCTGGTGGCCAGGTCCGACCCACTGGCCATCCAGCACAATGACGACGCAGTGCTGGAGAGGCATCACTGCGCGGCTACTTTTCAACTGCTGCGCAAGCCGGAGAATGGCGTGCTGGTCTTCTTCTCCGACGAGGCCTACCGCGAGCTGCGCAAGGTGGTCATCCACGCCATCCTGCACACGGACATGGCGCAGCACGGGCGAATCGTGCGGGAACTGCAGCAGAGGGACCCGGAGAACCCCTGGGGGGACCCCGAAGACGAAGGCCAGAACGAGGCGAATGCTCTGCTGCTGCGCTCCGCGGTGGTGCACGCGGCGGACCTCAACGGCCAGGCGCAGCCGTGGGACCTCGCGAACAAATGGGGAGACCGGGTGCTGCAAGAGTTCCGCAGCCAGGCCAAGGGCGAGCTGCGGAACCAGCTGCCGCTCACAGGCTTCATGCACAGCCTCGCAGACAAGATCTCGGAGGCCAAGGTGCAGAAAGGCTTCGTGCGCGGCGTGGTTCTGCCCATCTGGCAAGGCCTCAGCATCCTGGCGCCCGAAGCGAGCTTCTTTGTGAAAAACGCAGAGGCCAACGCCCGCCGCTATGAGGAGATGATCGCATCCTTTGAAGAGTAGGGCATGTTGAGGAATAGGGGATGCGGAGCCGCGTCCTCGCTTCGTCCGATGTGATCTTCGCATCCAGCCACAGATAGTCTTTCACTTCGTAGCGAG
>JAAMXY010000154.1:0-43314 GCA_019677205.1 Pinguiococcus pyrenoidosus | reverse complement strand
TAAGGGGGGGGAAGGGGGCGGGAAAGGTCGTGTGGCAAGTAAGCACCTGTGGAAAGTGGAAATGCGCATCAAAGTGGAAGTGGAAGTGGAAGTGCGAATCAAGGCGGAAGTGAAGGCGGAGCCGCGGGAAGCTTGAAGAAGTATGATCCTGAAGGAGGGCCCTATTCGGCAGAGATGCTACGCTTCCGTAGGAGCGTCACGGTGGTGCTACGGCTGTTGTGGCGCCGCTCGTCAGCGAGAGAGACTTCCCAAGCCCTGCACCTCGTCGAGCGTGTGTTCGCGGATTGGGCGATCTGGAGTGTTGGGAGGGGTGCTGCAAGCAAGCGGCGGCAGCACATGGACTTTATCTCGCGGGTCTTCATCTGTCGGAGCTTCGTCTGTCAGGTCTATCCGAACGTGCAAAAGTATTTAAGGACCGAAGGGGGGCATGCTGTGCAGGGGAGCGAATGAGCGAAGCAGAAGTGAATTTTGTTGGTGTGCGGCCTGAACGATTCGGGCAGGCAGAGCAGGCCCATCAATCGAAAATGAATGATCTTCGTTTTCACGCGGGTACTTTGCACGTCTCACAAGAAGTGACCTAGGGTCCTCCCAAGACTTGACGCGCTCCGACAGTGACGGGATGAAATGCTCGCATTACACTGACAGAGCAGACATGACGTTGCCAAACACGTCCGATTTCCTGAGAAGACAGGACACACACATAGAGCACACACAGAGAGCGCACACAGAGAGCTGCCAAAAAGATGCAGCTGGAGACGGCGGCGCCATCCCAACTGCAGAGGCTTACGACATGTCGAAGAGGTCGTTCTCGCCGATGATTCCCGACGCGGGGAAGTTTTTGAGGTTTGGCATGACGGTGTCCAAGTTGCTTTCGTCGACGCCGTACCAAAGCGCAATCGCGTTCCACAGCTCCTCCCAGCTCTTCGTCGGCAGAAGCCGTCCACGGTCTCCCACTTCGAGATCCGGATCTTCGAGGCTGGGGAACTCGCCGAAGATCTGACCGCCCTTCACCGCGCCGCCGGCGACGAACATGTGGCCGCCCCAGGCGTGGTCCACTCCGGCGCCGCCGTTCGCGACAAGCGTGCGGGCGAACTCGGAGGCCACCACGACCACCGTGTTGTCCCAGACGCCTTGCAGCTCCAGCTCCTCGCGGAGGCTCGCGAGGCTCGCGCTCACCTCGGGGAACCTCGCCTCCGCATTGGCCTTGGAGTTCGAGTGCCAGTCGTAGTTGCCGTGCTGGACGTAGAACGTGTTCCTGTTCGCGCCGAGGTTGTTGCGCCTCGCGATCAGCTCAGAGACCAGCTCGAAGCGCGAGGGCAGCCGTTGCCCCGTCTCGAAGGTCTTGTCGAAGGGCTGCTCGAGCCCGACGGACGTGTCCGCGAGGGCGTCCGTGAGCCGTTGGGACGCCTCGAGCGCCTCGATGAGCGTTCCGGTCCACGCGTCGGCGAAGAAGGACGCGGAGATGTTGTAGCCAAGCTCCACGAGCTTCTCCGTGACGTAGGGCGCCAGGTCGTACCTGTCGTAGACGAGGCCGCCCGCCGACGTCGGCTCGCCCTGCGGCAGGTCTCCGTCGTCAAAGCTCTGGCCCGGGGACAGCGTGTCGTACGAGGTCTCGTCCGCTTCGCATGTCAGGTCGTTGCCGCTGATGGAGTAGGACGCAATGTCATAGCCCTGGCTGTTCATGGCGTCGTTCACGCGGCCGAGGATGCCCGTGCTGGGGTCTCCCTGGGTCATCGCCTGGACGCTCTTGGTGTGCATCGTCTGCACGTTGTGCGCGTAGAGGTTTCTGGGCACCTGAGCCGTGTTGTACATCGTCTCCTTGGTCAGCGGCTCGATGAGCGGCCCGATGTTGGCGATGAAGGCCAGGTCGCCGTCGTCGTACATCTCCTTGACCGAGGGCAGGAGGTAGGTGACGCCGAACATGTCGCAGTGCTGGGTGCCGGGCGGGACGTTGATGGGCAGCAGCTCGTCCCTCGTGAGCGACACCGAAGCGGTGCGGACGCGCAGATACTCGTCGTAGGACGTCACGCCGTCGCACTGGTCGTAGGGAACAAGGACGTTCCACGAGTCGAGGCCTCCGTTGAGGTACAGGTAGATGATCGCCTTGTAGTCCTCGCCATTCTGCCCGAGCGTGCTGTTGCCGGCGTCGCGCAGGCTGTCCGTCGGGAGGTGGGCCGCACCGATCGTGTTGAACTCGGGCAGGATCGTCATGAGCTCCAGGGCTCCCTTGAGGGCCTTGTCCAGCGACTCCTCGACGACGAGCTCGTCGTACAGCGCGACGAGGGCGTCGACGCTGGAGCGGTGGAGGCGACCGCCAGTCAGGAGCAGGTCAAGATCGTTGATCAGGTTGAGGGTCGTGCCGGCTGGCTTCTCGTACTGGATGCTGCCCCAGGTGTAGTCCTCGGGGTTGGCGAGGTTTCCGCGCGCCATGTCGGCGCAGGGCGTCGGGGAGTACGCGGGAATGCCGAAGCCGTCGGGGCAGTCCGTGAGGCCGAACTCGGCCAGAGACAGCATGCCGTTCAGGAACGCAATGATCGATGGCAGGTCCATGATCTGGGACTCCGGAGAGTACAGCCCAGCGTCGCGAATGACGCCGGACGGCTGATACTCGGAAACGTAGAAGTTGAAGATTGTCGGGGACCTGTACGGCATCTGCGCGATGAGTTCGCTCAGGTCGGCGAACTGGACTTCCCAGTCGTCCCGCGGCGCGAACTCCAGGGACCGCATGAAGTGGATGATCTTCAGAAGCGGCTCGCGCATCTTTCCGTAGGACGGATCCGCCTCGACCGTCGGCGACATCGCCTCGCGATCCAGCAGCAGCGCCGCTACCGTCGCTCCGAGGTCTCCCCGGGTGCCGGAGCCGATGCCATTGAAGGAGCCCGTGTCGAAGGCGTCCGCGACGGCCTTGACGTACCTTGGGGACGGGTTCGCCGTGGTGAAGCGCCGGATCAGGAAGTCCGCGATGAACGGCGGGGTGTTCTCGTGGTAGAAGAACTGGTCCAGCACAGCCTCCGTCTCGGCGGCGGCCTGGCGCACCGTGTGCTCCTCGAGGCTCATGAACGCGGGCGGGTTGCGGAAGCTGAACTCGCTGCCGATCGCCACCATGGAAACGATGTTCGCGAAGAAGCGATCCGGCCACCCGGGCGTCGCCACCGCGAAGATGGTCTTCTCGTTGAACATGAAGGAGTCACTGTCGGTGTAGACCGTGACCCCGCCTTGCGACGTGCAAGCGGGCGTCGTGCACTCGACGTACGTGCCATCGGGGAACGCGGTGGGGTCCGACGCGCCGATTCGCAGCTCCTTGACGATCTCCCCCACGGAGGGCACGTCCGCGGGATCCGTGAAGACGGCGGTCTGGCTCACCATGGTGTCGCAGAGGCACGTGTCGCCCTGCGCCGTGCAGGACATGCTTCCGCACCCGCCATCGGTGGTCGGGTAGTTGTACGCGGTCCATTCCACGCGGAAGTTGTTGAAGTTGTCCACCTTGCCTGGGTCTTGCTGGTTGGCGGCATACATGCTGGACACGTCGTGCACGATCGACACCCGGCCATCCGCGAAGACCTGCGCCTGCGTCGAGCAGGTCTCGCCAGCCCAGTAGCGGGTGAAGTCGCCGCACGTGGTGGTGTCCACGGTCGAGAACGAGCAGAGGCTCATGCCCTCGTCCATGCAGCGGGCCTCGGCCGTGGCGTAGGTGGTGCGCTCTCCGTGGTAAAGATCGCACGTCGCCGTGCCCATCGTCTCGCTGGGCGAGGCGCAGCAGGGGCCGCTCGCAAGGGTGAGGCGGCCGTCGGCGCAGGTGGCTTCCTCCCCGCTGGCGTCCGCCACGGGGTTGCCCGCGTAGAACCCGAGCACCACGCAGGGAGCGTTGACGTACTCGTACAGCACCTGGCGCGAGGACGAGACGTTCAGCTGCACATAATGCACCGTGTCCACCTCGCACTCGATCCCGACGCAGCCGAGGGTCTCCGTGAGCGTCACGAGGCTCTCCAGCTGGCAAGGTCCCGCCGCGGAGATGGGGTTGCAGAGCGCCTCGTAGAGCGCCGAGTCGGCGTCAAGGACCATGCGCTTGATGGACGGATCCAGCGTGTTGGCCAGGGGGTCGGCGAGAGTCCCGGAGCCCACGAACTCGTACTTGGCGCCCTTCGCAAGGAAAGCCTGCTCCGGCGTCTCCCAGCAGAGCGGGAAGCCATCTCCCACGTAGCTGTCGTCGATGCCGTGCTTCGGGTAGTAGTCGCGCCACGCAGCGTTGAGCTGCATCGGGTCGATGCTGTTCGGCGAGCCTTCTCCCTCGGCGTTCTCAATGTTCGCTCGCGGGCCTTGCCGGTCAAAGCCCGTCCACACCTTGGCGTAGGAGACGATGTCGTCGTTGTCATACGTCTGGATGTCGTCTCCGTTGGACTTCTTGCGCGTGCCGTCTTCGTTGAGCTTGTAGAGGCCGATGGTGAGCAGCTGCATGATCTCGCGCGCGTAGTTCTCGTCCGGGAGCACCGGGTTCCCAAGCTCCCGAGAGAACTGCAGGGAGAGCGACTGGTAGAAGCTGAGCATGTTCGCCATGGCGACGCTGTAGGACACTTCCTTCAGGGCATCTCGGAAGTTGCCGAAGGCGTGGCGCACGAAGATGTCATAGTACGTGACCAGCGCCTCGTTGGTGTCCCCGACGCCCGTGTCGAAGATGTTCACGACGAATATCTGGGAGAGGGCCCACGCCACGCGCTGCCGAAGCTGGTCCGGCGCCGTCATGGCGATCGTGTACCACACCGAGCTCTTGTCGAATTGCTCCTGGAGCAGCTGCGTCGGCTGATCGATCGTCTGCTCGCCCTGCTCTGCCTCCAGCCCGACCAGGTACCTGGCCCCGAGGTACGGGTTGTTCTTCACCTCGCCCGGCGAGCCGCAAGCCTCGTACGACTCGAGCGCCGCGTTCTCGTCGAGGGCGCCCACGACCTTCGCAACGTCCACGGACTGCACGGAACGCGGCAGGCTCAGGAAGTCCAGCTCTTGGCCGAGCCTGCCGATGAGCGTGTGCTTCTCGCGATTCAGGTTCCAGCGGTTCATGGGGTGCCACCACGGGTAGATCAGGTTGGTCGACTCCCGCTCGACCGCCCATGCCTTGATGGGGTTGGATCGGTTGTTGGCCGCCGCGACGCTGTTGCCGGGATGCGCGTCCTCTCCGGACCAGTACGTGAAGTCGAACACCGAGTACATGTCCGGATGGACGTGCTCCCAGCACGTGGTCTGCCCGCCCATCGTGATGTTGATCTCCATGCCGAGGAAGCCAGACGTGCACTGGGCGTTCTGCGACTCCACATCGATCACCGAGGCGCCGTCGTCCTCCGACATGATCAGGTTCGACAGGAACTGGTAGGTCTGCATGTTCAGCATCGCGCTGCCCGGCGCGGTCGCGTTCACGCAGCCTCCCTCGTGACGGAGCCAGCGGGACACGTCCATGCACGGCGGCCGGTCGACCTCCGTGAGCGTCAGCCCCGTGACGTAGTAGACGAAGAGCCCGGATAGGGTGAACCACTGGCGGATGATCTGCTCGTCGAGCGTGAAAACGGCCGACGAGAACTGAGCCGGCGAGCAGCCAGCCGCGTCGACCACGCAGGACTCGATGTTGAGGAAGGTGCGCGGTGCGGTCGGGCAGGACGCGCTGTCGTCGTCAAGGTCCGCGGCGGACTGGAAGCCGAGCGTGTTGTCGATGAGCTGCAGGCGGGGGTCGTGAAGGTACCAGTCATTGCTGCCCGTGGCCTTGGCGTACGCGGGATCCGATGGCGGCTCCACGCAGCTGTCGGAAGTGCTCTGCGCGAAGATGACGGCGTCCTGCACCGGCGGCGTGAGGTCGTCGAAGACGGCGTCGCTGGCGCTGACGTGGGTGGCGTTCGGGCTCAGGTTCACAAAGATGATGGGCGGATTTCCCAGCACTCGGTCGCAGCCAGGGCCGTAGGTGACGATGCCTCCGACGCCTTCCTCCACGTCGCAGATCAGCTGCGCGCCCATGCCGTTGCCCGCACCCGAGTAGATCTCCGTGATGAACGTGCCGTCGAGGTAGAGCTCGAAGGGCGGGGAAGCTCCTTGGACCATGAACATGCGACCTTCGTCCTCCTTGCGGAAGGCGTAGCGTCGGTAGCGGGCACCTGCCTTGCACGGGCCGTACACGCTTCCCGTGGAGCCTGCCTGGGCGAGTCGGACGTTTGCGCGCTCACGCCAGTGCTCCCGGTGCAGCGTGGCAGGCATGCTGATCTGATCCTCGATCCACCTCTGCGCGCGTTCGCTGAAGTCCGCGCCGCCGGGGAACGAGTTGATGGCTTGCTTGGTCTGGCCGAAGGTCGAGTGCATCAAGAAGCGCGCAGTGAGCTCCCGCAGGTTCGCCGGGGCGACGCTCACGCCCTGGAGGTAGTACATGCTCCCGTCATCCGGGATGTCGACGAGGCACAGCCTCAGGGTGCAGTCGATCGACAGCAGCAGGGGATAGGTCGGCTCCCAGTCGTTGCCATCGTAAGACCGTCCGGCCGGGATCGGGACGCTCTCGTTGAGCGGCATGTTGCGGGCATAGATGGTGTAGAGCTCCCCAACTCCGCTGGTGTCGACCTTGTAGATGCCGGCCGCGAGAGCCATGGGAGGGCCGTCCACCATCGGGGCCACGAACGGGCCCGCGGAGGGCGTCGGAAGCATGGACGGCGGCCGCGACTCGCCGGGGAACGTGGGCGACCACGAGGGCGACGGCGTCGGCGCCGCAGTCGTCGGCGTCGCGGTGGGGCTCCACGAGGGACTCGGCGTTGGCGCCTTGGTCGGAGCCTTCGTCGGCGCACGAGTCGGGTCGGTGGGGACAACGAAGAAGTCGGTGTCGAAGTCGGGCAGGGGCAGGTTGCCGTCCCGGTTCATCTCATAGTTCCCCGGGTTGTTGAGCGCAAGCTTGAGATCCGCGGCGAAGCCGACCCGGCTGCCTTCGTAGACGAAGTTGTCCTGGCTGGAGTCGAACTCCAGGTTGTCGTTGACGAGCGGAGGCGGCAGCATGCTCTTCTCGAACGTGTTCACCTGTCCCGGCGTGGCCGCCCAGCCGCCAGGCTCGTAGATGGTACCATGGATGTACCTGATACCCTCCACGCAGACGATGTACAGAATCAGCGAATCACCGAAGTTGTCGATGTCGAAGTTGTCGCTCGCAGTCTGCCAGTTGGGATCCGGCTGGAACTTGTACCACAGGATCGCTTCTCCCGCCTTGATGCCCTCGGCAGGCACGGTGAAGACCAGCGTTCCCTCCTTCTCGCCGAGGTTGAACGTCGTGAACGGGTTGGCGTCGTTGCCGGTGTAGCCCCGGTCCGTCATGAAGAACTGGATGCCCGGGTGCAGATCCACCATGGGCACCAGCGCGATTCGCTGTTGCGGATCGGCCTGTAGCCCGCTGAGCATGATGTCGCCGGCCTCGAGCGGGCACAGAGCCGTCGGCTGCAGCGAGATGGTCTCCGTTGGACTGCGCGTCGGCGCTGCGGAGGGCTTGCTGGAGGGAGGCGGCGTGGTCGGGAACGTCGTGGGGAACATGGACGGGTGCGGGCTCGGCTCCTGCGGCGCCTCCGAGGGCGATTCCGACGGGGCGTCCGTAGGGATCGCAGAGGGCGCCATGGTCGGGAAGGAGGCCTTCACGGAGAAGTCCGTCTCAAAGTCCGGCAAGTTGACGTCATCTTTATTGGTGAGCCACTGCATCGGATCGTTGATCATTGGCTCGAGCTCATCCTTCTTGCCCGTCCGGCTGCCCTCGTAGACCAAGTTGTCGTCGTACGTGTCCAGCTCGATGTTGGCGGAGCTGAGCACCGGGGGGAGCATGCTCTTCTCGTGGTTGTAAACCTGGTTGCGCGTGTCTGCCCAGCCACCTGTGGATTAATTTTGTTCGGAGGGGGGAGAGGGCGCGTCCGGGAAGCGCATGAGCGAAAGCTTGGCGAGATACACGGGCCTGCGCTGCAGCTGGGGGTCACTTACCAGGCTCATAGATGGCGCCGTGGATGAAGTTGGTGTGGTCGTCGCAGATCTCGTACAGGAGAATGGAGTCTCCGTAGAAATCAATGTCGAACGAGTCCAGCACAGTGCTCCACTGGGCGGAGACGTCGTCCTTGTGCCACAGGATCAGCTCGCCACGTGGAAGGCCTCCGGCGGGGACGGTGTACTTCAAGATGCCCTCCTTCTCCGGGCTGTACTGGCTGAAGGAGGGGAAGACGCCACCTCCGGTGTAGCCGCGATCCGTCACGTAGAATTCGAAGCCACCCGGGAGGTCCACGACGGGCACGATCGCGATCCTCTCGCCGGGAGCGTCGCTCTGGATGCCGACAATCATGAGATCGTTGGCCACGCAGAAGCACGACTTGGAGGCGAAGAGGTTGAAGGGCGTCTCGAAGTTCGGCAAGGTCAGCTCCGAGGAGTGCGAGAACCAATTCTCCGGATCGTGCATCGCGGCAAGGAGCGTCTGCCGCGTCCCTTCCCGGCCGCTGTTGAAGACCATGTTGTCGTCGGAATCGTCCACCTCGAAGCTGGCGTTGCCGAGCGAGGGCGGCAGCATGCTCTTGTCGTAGCTATTCACCGAGCTCGGCGACGAAACGAATCCGCCGTGCTCGAACGCCGTGGCAGACACGATGTTCATCGCGTCGCCATCCCCGCAGATCTCAAAGAGGAGCAGAGAGTCGCCGTTGTGATCAATTTGAAAGTTACCGAGGTAGTCGTCCCAGTCGCCGCTGTCGTCCTCGAACCAGGTGATGATCTCCCCGGCTGCCACGCCGCCATCCGGTACGACGAAATTCATGACGCCTTCCTGGTCCGGATGTCCGGTGTAGAGGTATCTGGTTTCGCCGTCTTGAGCGAAGCCACGATCGGTCATGTAGAACATGGTGTCGGCTTCCAAGTCGGTCATCGCCACCAGGGCGATCCTCCTGCCGGGACTGTCCGACTGCACGCCGACGACCATGATGTCTCCGACGTTCAGGACGCACTCGGGCATGCTCTTGACAGCGAAGAAGCGCTTCCAGTCGGCGAGCCTGGTATTGCTCGAGCTGGTGTACCAGTACCTGGAGTCGTGCAGCTGGCGCTGGAGGTTCTCGCGAGTTCCGACGCGAATTCCCGCGAACACGAGGTTGTCGTCGGAGGAGGTGATCTCAAAGCTGATGTTGGCGATCGACGCCGGCGCCATGCTCCTCGTGTACGAGTTGACGCTGCTCTCGGAATCGACCCAGCCGCCGCTAACGAAAGCGGAGCCGGCGATGAAGCCCAAGCCCCCGTCTCCGCAGAGCTGGTACAGGAGGAGGGAATCGCCATTGTAGTCGATGTCGAAGTTCGCAAGCTCGCCTTCCCAGCCGGGGGAATTATCGTCCGCACGCCATTCGATGACCACACCCCTGCGGCTTCCTCCATCCGGCACCGTGAACTTCAGCACGCCTTCCCGCTCCGGCCACGAGCCTCGGAAGTAGGGCTGCTCCACACCGTCGACGAAGCCGCGGTCGGTCATGTAGAAGGAGTCGCCCGCCTCGAGGTTCACGAGAGGGACCAAGGTGATCCTCCGCCTCGGATCGTCCGATTGCACTCCGGCCACCATGATGTCTCCAGCCGCGATGGAGCAAGTCTTCGTGGTATCGTAGACGTTGAAGGTCTTGTTGAAGTCTTCGACTTTGGTCGTACTGCCGCTGACATACCAGTTGTTGACGTTGACCAAGGCGCTGCGCAGCGTGGCGGCCGTTCCTTCACGGTCACTGGTGAAGACGAAGTTGTCCGAGCCCGTCTTCCACTCGAGGTTGAGGCCGTCCAGCGACGGAGGCAGCATGCTCTTGGTGTGGGAGTTGACGAGGTCGGGCGTCGCGACCCAGCCGGAGTAGTCGTAGATGGCGCCGGTCACGAACGAGACACCTTCCTCGCCGCACGCTTCGTACACGAGGATCGCGTCGCCACTGTGGGTGATCAAGAACTTGCCGAGCATGTCGCTCGCCATGCCATCCGTGGCGTCCTCCTCCCACATGATGATCGACCCTTTGGGCACGCCTTCGTCCGGCGTTTTGAACTCCAGGACGCCCTCGTAGCTCTGCGTGAACGAGTAGAAGGACCCGTAGCCGCTACCGCCGACGTAGGCGCGATCGGTGACGTAGAAGGACCGGCCTCCCTCGAGGTCCGCTAGGGCAACGAGGGCGAGCTTGCGGTCCGGCTCGTCGGATTGGATGCCAGCGATCATGATGTCGCCAGGTTGGAGCCGGCATCTCGGCGGACTGAGCCAGACCCGGAAGCGCATGTTGTAGTTGGGAAGGTCCGTGTTGCTGCTGGAGCGGTACCAGCAGTTGGGGTCCAGGAGGGCACTCTGCAGGACCGGGACGGTGCCGCCTCGGTGCGAGTCGTAGACGAAGTTGTCCTCGTAGTACTTCAGCTCGAGGCTCGTGTTCTGAATCGACGGGGGCATCATGCTCTTCGACTCGGAGGTGACCTGCGCGGCGGTGTCCACCCACCCATTGATGTCATAGTTCACTCCCGAGATGAAGTTCATGTTGTCCGGGCCACAGATCTCGTACAGGATGACGGAGTCTCCGTAGTGGGTCACCTCGAAGGAGCCGAGGATGCTCTCGGTGATCTCTCGTACGCCGTCCTTCATCCACTTGAGAATCTTGCCCTTCGTGATGCCTCCGGCGGGCACCGTGTACTTCAGGACGCCCTCCCGGTTGAGAGACTTGGAGAACTCCGGGAACTCCCCGCCGCCGATGAAGCCGCGATCGGTGATGTAGAACTCGCTGCCTTCCTCGAAGTTCTTCAGGGCCGCGATGGCGATGCCCTGGTCCGGCGAGTCCGAGATGATGCCGGAGACCAAGAGGTCGCCAGGCGCGAAGGTGCAATTGCGGCCCTCCGGGAAGATCGAGAAATCCACTTCGAAGTTGGGAAGGTCGAGGTCGTTGTAGTCGCCCTCCCAGTTGTCGGGGTTCTCGATGTCGCGCTCCAGCGCGCTCAGGACGTTCTCGCGCGTGCCGAGGTAGACGTTGTTCCTGTCGTAGTTCTTGATCTCGACGTTCGCGCTCTCCAGGGGCGGTGGGAGCATGCTCTTCTGGTAGGAGTTGACCTCGTCGACGCTGTCGACCCAGCCGTAGGGGCCGAAGGTCAGCCCGTGCAGGAAGTGAATGTTCTCGTCACAGATCTCGTAGAGCAGCACGGTGTCTCCGTTGCTGTCCAGCGAGAAGTTGTCCTCCTCGGTCGTCCACGCGGCATCCGGAGCGTCCTCGTACCACATGATGAGCTCCCCGGCCGCGACGCCGCCGGGAGGAGTGGTGAACTTCAGGAGGCCCTCCTTCTCGGGCGAGAAGGTGCGGAACGGGAAGGCGGAGGCTCCGGTGTAGCCGCGGTCGGTCATGAACAGCTCGATCTCGCCGGGGATGTCGTGCAGGGCCGCGATGGCCACGCGATCGTCGGCGCTCGACTGGACTCCCACGACCTTCAGGTCGCCGATGTCGAGGCGGCAGGTGGAGGACGACACGGGAGCCTGCGTTGGCGACAGCGTGAGCTCCTCGACGCCGAGGATCTCCTGCAGGACGGTCTGCACCGCTCGGTTCTGCATGCTGCTGTGGAAGTGCTCGCCATAGAAGGCGGCCCAGAAGTCCATGTCCGTCTGCTTGATGGTCCGCACGAACGGGTCGTGGCCGAGGAGAGCGGCCAGGGCGTCGTACACCCTCCTGCCGATCTTCCCGGTCTTGTAGGGGGACGAGAGCAGCTCTTCCTCTTCCATCGTCGACGCCTCTTCCTGCTCCTTGGCGGCGCCGGCCGCGCCAACGACGTTGGAGAGCGAGAAGTTGGGCCCGTCGCCCTCGCGGCCAGCGCCCGAGGCCGTGGAGCGGGTGAGTTCCGCGCTCTCCACGCGCGTCGTCGCGGCCAGGGAGGCGCTGCTGGCGTCTGCGAGGAGGCCCAGGAAGCTGCCGGACGTCAGGGCGGCGTCCATTCTCGCTTGGAGCACATCGACGAAGTCGTCGACGGTCGCGGAGCTCACCGGCTCGTCCAACTCGAACACGAGGTCGCAGGTGAGGGTCGCGCCGGTGCCTTGCTGCAGGCGTCTCTGGCGTCTGGTGGGGTCCGTCGCCTGGACGTTGGTGCAGGAGCCGTCCGGCGCGTCCAAGGCGCTCTCCACGGCGGCACAGTAGGCGTCGGCGGCGCTGGCGTCGTTGTCAAGGTCCTCTGCGGTCACGCCCTCGAGCGAAGTCTCCATGCTCACCACGAATTCATCGCTGAGGTCCGTGGGGGAGTCCCCGCCGGCGGCGCCGCTGCAGCTGGAGCCCGAGGAGCCGTCTTTCACGCCGGAAGCGGCGCCGGCGAAGAAGCCAACGGCGGCACAGAGGAAGCACGCGAGGGCAACGAGCAGTCCAAGGCGCCACGAGCGCCTTGGAGGCGGGCTGTCCCGCGCCTCGGGCGCTTTGGGGGGCCGGGGCTCCTCGGCCATCGCTTCAACGAGGTCCTCCCAGCGGAATTTGCTCGATGGCGCTCTGGTGGACGCGTCCACCTCCGCTTCCCCCGTGCGCATCTGGTCCACCATGGACTTCATGGAGTCGCGCTTCTTCCAGTTGTCGAGCAGGGCGGCCACTGGCACCTGCTCGTCCTTGTCGCCGAAGATCCCGGCGTCCTCCGCCATGGTGCTGGGGCGGGCGAGCGCAGCCACAGGTCGTTGGATCCAGCTGGCGGTGCCCGAGCGGGGGAGCGCAGCGGCTCTCTCGTGCGCTTCGCGTCCTTAGCACAGCTCGGGTGCAGGCATCCGCTTTGCCTGGCGTGCTGCGCGTGGGGAGGCCGGATCCTGGGGACCGATCTACGGCGCGCGACTTTTGAAGGCGCGATCCTTCCGAGCCAGTGCGCATGTTTTTTTGAACCGGCCCACTTGGGTCTAAGCATTTCGGATTCCGCCCTCGCCGAGGTGTTCCAACCCGTGATGTACAGCCGACAGCTGCGGTTGAAGGGCATGCAACGGCCGTACAACGGACGCGGCGAAGAGACCAACCTGCTGCCAAAGAGCGGCGCAAATGCCCGCAAAGTAAAATTGAAATGCAACAAGTCAAGACACCCACGGCCACATTGTTCCACAAAAGACGCGAAAGGGTCGCTTTCCACGCCAACTTGTGACATCGAACACCCAATGACACCGCGCTGCAGCAGAATCCGAATCCATCGCGGCTCTAAAGGATGAACTTGGCGAACTTCAACCCCGGCCCGGGAGAATCTGGAACCGGTTGTGGGTACTACATTCCTACATCCTGACGTCTTCCGAAGCCAGCATTGGTCGAAACAGGAGCAGGCGATCCTTCACCGCCACTAAGAGTGTCAACGTCAATCACCGATCAACGCCGTCGTGTGGATCGGCCATCACCGGTCCACCAACAATTGGCGACCCGTGAAAAGCGGAATCCTGCATATCCTTGCTCGCAGGTGCTATGCATACTGCACGCAAGGAGACGCATGTTCTGCGAGCTGCCGGACCGATCCGCGTTGAAGGACTGACGACGTTGAGCTCACGCGGCAATTTCATTGGCCAAAACATGGCTGGTTACCGGTTACCGTCGAAAATATCAACTGAACCAAACTTGCCAACATCGCGATTCGTGTCGCGTGGTGTCGCGTGGTGTCGCGTGGTGTCGCGCGGTGTCGCTCCAGATCCTCCATCTTCGAATCTGTCACAGCAGATCGGTCTGGTGGGTGAGGATCAGAACTGTGCAACAGTGCAGCACATCAAGAATGAAAAGAAGAAGACATCGCGCTTTTTGGGCTTTTTGGACTTTTTGGTGGTTCGACAGCCCTCCGTTCGCTGCGCCTCTCGGCTGCTGTGGCGCCGCATCGACGACTGTACTGCGCCGCTGACCTGTCAGCGGACCCTTCGTAGACTATAGCAGTAGCAGGAGAATGAGTCAGGACGCTTTCGACGACGTTTTGCAACGGGTATCTTTCGCGCCCTTTTTTTTTTTGCATCTTTGAATTCGGATACCGCAGTTGGAGAGGGGTAGAAGCGCCTAATTGCTCCGCTTGTTCAGGCGAGACAAGCGGGATGGACCTTGGATACGCTGCAGTTCTCCAAGGATGGCAGTGTGCTGCAAGTGACGCCGGCGACCAACACCGCAAGGTGCGCTCTCTCGCTTCTGCGGCAGTCCAATCCCTCTTCTAAGCTCGTTGCGCGAACCTCTACGCGGAATAGACTGCTTCCCAGGACTCCAAACGAAGAAGTGAGGGAATTTCCTCTGTCCGCATACGACTTTGCGACGGTTGAAGCGCCGAGAGAGTTTCCAGTGGCGCCGGGAGAGTCGGTGCACAGCTTCTGCGAGAGGCATGGCATCGACGCCAGCGACCCCGAGTGCGTACAAGCCTTCTGGAGCAAGTTTGACCTGGACGCTTCGTTGGATGGAGCGTTGCTGTATCAGCAAGAGAAGGAGAACGAGGAGTACAAGGCTTTCGTAGACGACGAGGCGGAGTTCGAAGCCTACCAGGCGTTCCTCCAGGAGGAGGGCGAAGATGACGGACCTGTGGAGGAGGACATGTTCTTAGAGGAGGCCAACTTGGACTTCGAAGCAGGCTCCTTCGGCTGGAGCAAAATCCCCAACGCGGGACAGGATTTAGTGATGTATGTCAAGGGGGAGCTGTCATTGGCAATCACCATGAGCGCGAACTTGGTGGGGTACGTTGACCTTCCTTAGATCTCATCGTGTTCTTTTTTCTCGTCTTGGTCTGTCTGCTACGACTCGAGCTGATCGGCTTCTCCGCCTTCTCCTTTCCCTTCTTCCCGGTGGTAGAGTCTACCGAAACGGACAGCAGATATTCTGTCAGACGGTCAACATGGCGCAGACCAAGGACGCCTTTGCACATCCGCTGCAGTGGGCCAACCAGACACAGCCAGCGCCGGAGCCAGAGCCCTTGCCCTCCTCGGTGCTGAACACGCAGCTCCGTGCGTCGTCGCGGGAGTACATGCCAGTGCATGGGTGGCACACCGACGGGCGGCACACCGACGGACGGCACACCCACGGGCAGCGCACCCACGGGCGGCACACGAACGGACAGCACACCAACGGACAGCACACCCACGGGCAGCACACCAACGGGCAGCACACCAACGGCAAGGGTTCGCAGCAAAAGAACACGTGCCGCTACGGAGACCTCTGTAAAGTGCCCAACTGCAAGCGGTGGCACCCCGGCGACTAATTGGCACTCCTATCGGACGGATGTTCCACGTATCAGTAAGCAAAGCATCATTTGGGTTCGGAGAGAAAGCAAAGACTCCGCGGAGTTTGGTGGAGTCCGCGCCTTCTGTTCTGGAGTGGAGGAGATCCATTGAGAGGGGCTTCCAGAAGAGCGTGAGCGGCTTCGGAGGCGTAGCAGTTCGTTGCCAGATCAGCGACGCCTTGCTGTGGCAGGTGGCGTCCTATGAGCTTACGACTCACCGAAACGCGTAGTGAAGAGGACGACTCTTTCAAAGGGTGTCGCTCCTAGGAGACCCCTTGAAATGTTTATGAGCGGCTTTCGCGCGTTTGCGAGCTTCACCGAGCGCACGTCCTGACCACGGCCGAGTGGCATCGAAGATGGGTTTGAAGCCACGAGGTGTCCGAGTCTGTAGCAGAAATCTCCATTCGAGATTGGAAAGAGCGTGCCGTTTCTTGCGGAGCGGAATCCGCTTTTTGCTTAAGTCGTTCGTTGCAGCTTTCGGTTCGCATCATGCTTCCTGCGTGCAGGTTCTACGAGCTGAGCTACAGTTCCGTACGCAAGTGGCTCTCGATGTTGTCCATCTCGTCGTCGAGGCTTTCGCTCCCGACGGTCCACCAAGGCTGCACGCCGTCCCAGTGCTTCTCGTCGTCTTCATCGACGCGCACCTTGTTGCTTATCAGCATTCTCGCCGGGTTGTGCGCGTCGCTGTATCTCCGCGCGGAAGCCTTCTCTTGGGTCGAAGCCTTCCATCGCCCCTTCGAGAGGATCTCTTCTTCCGTCCTGTCAGGGAGCCTCGGCGAGATTGTCCCAACTCGACCTTCCTGGCCAAGACCATTGGCGACGGCCAACGGTTCGTCGTCGCTCTTCGCGTCGATGTAGGTCTTGACGTGTCTTAGCAGCGCGTCGCGCGGAGATGGCGTAGATTCTCGGCTAAGGTCCGGGGGAAGGTCTTTGGTCTTCGATGCGAGAGACCGCTCGAATTCGCGGAGCAGCAAATCGGCGGATGGAATGCGGAGCTTGGCAACTGGAGCTTCCGCCTCCACTTTCGCCTCCACGCTTCGCTCGTCGTCCTCGGGCTCGTCTTCCTCGGACTCGTCGGCGTCGAACGTGAGAACTTCCTCTTCCATGCCTCCCGCGGCCTCTGGGGAAGGTGGTCGAATTTCGTCGGCGCCAGGAGGAGCCTGGGCTCCAGTGAAGAAGCGCATGATGCCTTTCTTCTTCTCCACAACCGGTTCCGCCGGCTCAAGGGTCTGGGGAGCGGGCTTTCGCATCAGTTCCTTCGGAGGCTCCGCCGGCCCTGGAGGCTTGTGGACGGGAGGTTCATGGGCGGGAGGTTCATGGACGGGAATGTTCTCGGCGAGCGCCTTTTGGAACGCTTGCAGCTGCCGGTCGGCCGCCTGCGCCAGCGACTTCTGGAACTGCTGGAGCAGCACGTCGGCCGACCCGGCGATGTCCTGCTGCGGTGCCGGCGGTACAGCTGGCTCCTGCGGCTCCGGAGACTTCGGCTTGGGAGGAGACTGGACAGGCGAGACGCCACAGAGCTTGGCTCGCAGCTTCACGTGCGCCTCGTCATCATGCTTGAAGGCGTGCTTCACCAGATACGCGTGCGAGCGGAAGGCCTTGCCGCACACCGGGCACACGCACACGGTTTCCTCAACATCCTTGGTGCGAGGCGGCATGCGCATCGGCTGCAGAGCTCCCGGGACCAAGGCCGCGAGCTGATCTGCGAAGGCCGGACCGTCTCCGCCACAGTGGTAGAGCATGAGCCTGGCGTATGGAAGAGGGCGTTGCTCAGTCTCCTCGGTGCCGAGAAGGACCGCCGACATTCCCCAGCCGTCTGAGACCAGACCCGAAGGGATTCACGAGGAAGACGAGAAAGAAAGGAGCACCTGGCAATTCGAAGCGCGCTCTTGTAGTGCTCCTTCTCGCGCGCCATCGCTTGGGTCTGCTGTCGTAGATCCTCCATCTTGCTCGACAGCATGTGCACATGCTGCGCGATGTCCTTGTTTTCCTTCTGCACGGCAACGCAGCGCTCCTCGGCGACGTCCGCGGCATTCAGGAGATGCTCGCAGCTCAGCTGCAGCAGCGTGATCAACCTACACCCCACGGCATTCAGAAACCTCCTGCCAAGAACATCCAGGACCAGGCTCGAGAAGTGGGTGGCCGCACCTGGCAACCAAGTCTGGCCTCTCCAGCGGGAACGACCTCGGATTGGCATCAGAGAACACGATGCGGTCGAGAACCTAGGTAGAGATTGGCAGATCAGCGATCCCTGCCTCAGCCTCGGTGGCAAGGCGCCATGACACGGGGCCTCCAGGAGGCGGCAGCTCAAGGCGAACCTCCTGCAGCTCCGAGATGTCGCCCTGTCGCACGATTCGGTTCACGTCCACGACCCCAAGTCTTCGCCAGTCGATCTGGCCGCTCCTCTGACGGAAGTAGAACAGGGACCGAGGCGGCTCCATCTTCTCTGTGGCGCTAAAGATCGCGCCGCAGATTCAAATTGGGCCCTGCGGGAGCAGAACAAAAGGTTGAAGAACGAAGGCCGAAAGGCCGAAAGCCGAAATTTGTTCTGCCTCGTATCGATACTGAAACCACCTCGATCGATCTCAGATCTTCAAGCAGAGAAGAGACTCCGCGACGGTTACCCCGACCGGTGCAGGACCAGTCTTCGACGCCTCTATGGCGGGCGCGTGGATACCCAAATCTGGAGATTGAAACGGCAATTGACGTGGGCGTACACTGGCCACATACCACCGCCATGCCCCGCATCCTAGCCAATCCACAGCTTCTCAAATTTTGACAAACACTTTCCCTATCACTTTAAACGCCAAGTTCCTGTGTCATGCGCAAATAGCGCTCGCGGACCCGAGTCTGGAACCTTCGGCGCGCGCTCTTCAAGACGGGCTGTCCGTCGTACGTTGGGAGGCTCTCTCGCGCCGCCCCACCGTTCAGAGAGCAGACGCCCGTGCGCGCGCAGTGCCACTTTCGTCTTCTTGAAGCAGTTTTGGAAAAGAGCCCCTGAGCCCAACTAAGCCAAATGGCGGCGCCAGCCAGCAGCTCCAGCGCGCTGGACTCTCTCGACCTCATGACGCCGGAGTCGCTTCGGCATGTGGATGCGGCCAACGCCAGCTCACTGCAGCTCAAGGGCTACGAGCGCCTTCTCAAGATCCGCGAGCAGACCGTCAAGTTCCGCAACGACTACCGCAACTGGCGCGTCGGCCGCGCGCGAGGCGCCGCAGGTAAAACTTCTGTGGATCTGGGCGTTCGGTGCGGCCTTCTGTTGCTTCAAACAGCTGGACCTGGCCTCAAAGCCTAGCGAAAAGGAGCTCTGATGAGCGCCCGAGCATGTCCGAGTGGACGCAGCGGACAAGGGAGGCCGATCGAACCCTTGGCGCTGACGAACGCTCCATATCTTTGCAGGCGAATCTCGCCACGTGACGAATCTCCAGGCACGAGTCTCGCAGGAGGACGACACGATGGACGAGGAAGAGCTCAAAGAAGTGAAGGAAGACCTGCTGGAACATGTCGGGGACGGCCCCAGCGTGGACTGGCTCAAGTTCATCTACAACCCGTTTTCCGAGAAGGCGACGCACGAGGCGCTGCCGCTCAGGGCGGAGAACCTCGAGAAGTTCGCCGAGATGCGCCTCGGCACGGACCTGCCAGCGCAGGAGAAGCGCGTGGCCGATAGCTACATTGCACACATCGGCGTCGGTGGCTTCCACCGCTCTCACCAGGCGTACGTCCTGAATCAGCTCATGCAGAAGGAGGACTACGAAGGCGAGAAGTGGGGCATCATCGGCGTGGGCCTCATGCCCTGGGACGAGAAGATGTACAACACGCTGACCGAGCAGGACTACTTGTACACCCTGCTGATGCGCAGCAAGCAGGGCAGTACCTCCTGCGTGGTGGGGTCCATTCTTGATTTCATCTTCGTGCCCGAGGACGCCGAGGCCTCGCTCGAACGCCTCTGCGACCCGAGCGTCAAGATCATCTCGCTCACCGTGACGGAGAAGGGCTACTACCGGAACGTCGAGGGCCGCCTGGATACCGGCCACGACGTCATCCAGGATGAGATCTCCAACTGGCAAGGAGCAGACAAAGGCATCGCCGTGCCGAAGACCTCCTTCGGCCTCATCGCCACGGTGCTCGTCCGGCGGAAGGCTGCCGGCATCGCCCCGGTCACCGTGATGAGCTGCGACAACCTTCCGATGAACGGAGACACCGTCAAGGGCTGCATGTACGACTTCCTCGAGCAGGTCGAGCCCGACCTCATGGAGTGGGTCAAGACGGAGGTGACCTTCCCAAACTCCATGGTGGATCGGATCACGCCGGCCACGGAGGAGAACCACCGGTCGCTCATCTCCGAAGAGTTCGGCATCAAGGACGGCTGGCCCGTGGTGGCCGAGCCGTTCCTCCAGTGGGTCATCGAGGACCACTTCGTGTACGGCCGCCCCCCTTGGCACCTCGTGGACGGCGTGCTCTTCACCGACAAGGTGGCGCCGTACGAGTTCATGAAGCTCCGCCTTTTGAATAGTACCCACTCCGCGCTGAGCTACGTGGCGTATCTTGTTGGCCATCGCTTCGTTGACGACGCCATGGCAGATTGTGACGTCTTCTACTTTGTCAAAGAGTACATGAGAGAGATCGCGGAGACCGTGCCGCAGGTGCCCGGAATCGACCTGGAGAAGTACCAGAAGACCCTCACGGAGCGGTTTGCGAACCCGTACATCAAGGACAAGATCGTCCGCCTGGCCGAAGACGGCTCACAGAAGTTCCAGAACACCTTGATCGAAGCTCTGCACGAGAAGCTTCATGGAGAGAAGGAGGTGCCCGATATGGTGGCCCTCGCGATCGCGTGCTACCTGCGCTACATGGCTGGCAAGGACGAGGAGTGCAGTGACATTGACATCAAGGACCCCTTCCAGGCCACCCTAAGTCCCTTGGCGCTGGAGGCGCTCAACGGAGAGCGGGAAAGCGCGCGGGACAGCGCCATGCAATTCATTCGTGCGCTCCTTGGCGAGGCCGTGGCCGGCTGGGGCCCTTTTTGCGATCGGATCTGGGAGCATTACGAGAGTCTTGTAAAGAAGGGCACGAAGGTCATCATCCGAGAGGTTCGGGAGGACGCGGTGCAGAGGCTGGAGGAGGGTATCGAGCAGCAGAAGAAGAAGCTCCGAGAGATGCAGAGGCTTCGAATCACCTTGCTGCCGAAGGAGCAGAGGGTGCGTTCACTGAGCACCGTCTTCTCTGACTAAGTGGCTAGATGATGCAAGTACTGGCTGTACGCAGCCTTTTGAATCCCGCAGCAGCTGGACGCCCAGCCGCTGCGCTTCTGGGCCCCAGCGGGGCTCCAGGACTTCCATTGGAGCTAGGACAAGGAGGACCACGCGCTCTAGGCTTGTTGGTCGACTCTGTGTGCAAAGATTCTTTTGTCCCCAGGATAAAACGAGGGCAGCATGTAGAATTTCGTAGCTTCGACTTCCGGTGTCTCTCTCGGGTCTGGGCGAGCGTGCACCGTTTGTGCTCGACTCTTTCGCTCGTGCTTGGCAGACATCTACACGTGCACCTACCCGCAATCGCCATGGATGCTGTGCAACACACAAGGGCCTCATATTCCGCCTGCCTTTCGAGTCTTCTGATTGCGCCGCCGCTCCAAGCGCGCCTGCCGCATGTACCAAGCGGCTCGCGGTCAGCCGCTCGGACCCGGCCTGCGCCTGGACGGAGGCTTTCCTTGGCAATTTCACTTCATGACTTGTTGTAGGTCCTTTTCAAAAAAGGCGGTGCCGACTCTGAACAATGGCTGAGCATCTTTCGGAACCGATAGAACCTTGTGTTTACAGCGAGTCCCACACACGATGATGACCTGCTCAATGATCCGCGTCGGCTCTGATTGGTCCCTGTCGCACCCGCACGGCTATAAAACAGAAGGCCACGCGTCGCCAAGCAGTGGCCCTCCACCCTGCCGCACGCCGCCTCGGGAACTTCACCTTGCTTCTGAGCGACGGGTCCAGGCGACGCGCTTCTCCTCGCTCGTACCATCCGGCAACGAAGTCCGGTTTCCACGGTTTGAGTTTCACTTCGGCTGGAAGATGCGCTTCCTGCACCTCATCCGCCCTCTCCTGGGCGTCATTCCTGACGTTACGGTAAGCATTTATCCCACCTTCCCGGCTGCGGCAGGTGAGAGAGGAAGACGTGAGACAAAGGCTGATTCCTCGTGGCTCTCTCTCTCTCTCTCTGCGCTTCTGCTTTGCTCCCTCAGTCTCCGGCCAGACCGATTCCATTCCGCGAGAAGGCGCTCTGGACGGTGGTGACTCTGTTCATCTTCTTGGTGTGCTGCCAGATCCCCTTGTACGGCGTGAACACGGCCAACTCGTCGGACCCGTTCTTCTGGATGCGTGTGTTGCTGGCGTCCAACCGCGGCACTCTCATGGAGCTCGGTATCACGCCGATCGTGACGTCGTCGCTCATCATGCAGCTCATGGCCGGCGCCAGGATCATTGAAGTTGACAACGGGGTGAAGGAAGACCGGGATCTGTTCAACGCCGCACAGAAGCTCTTCGGCATCGTCATCACGCTGGGCGAAGCCTTCGCGTATGTCATGAGCGGCATGTACGGATCGCTGTCGCAGCTGGGCGCCGGCAACGCCATCCTCATTGTGCTGCAGCTCTTCCTGGCCGGCGTCCTGGTGCTGCTGCTGGATGAACTGATGCAGAAGGGGTATGGCCTCGGTAGCGGCATCTCCCTCTTCATCGCCACCAACACCTGCGAGAGCATCGTGTGGAAGGCGCTGTCTCCCACGACGATCAACACGGGGCGCGGCACGGAGTTCGAGGGCGCCATCATCGCGTTCTTCCACATGATGCTCACGCGAACCGATAAGCTGCGGGCCCTGAGAGAGGCGCTCTTCCGCAGCAACTTGCCCAACCTCATGAACCTCCTGGCCACCATCCTGGTGTTCCTCGTGGTCATCTTCTTCCAGGGCTGGCAGGTGGACCTGCCGCTGACCAACACGCGCCAGCGCGGCTACTCGGGCACCTTCCCCATCAAGCTCTTCTACACCAGCAACATGCCCATCATCCTGCAGTCGGCGCTGGTGTCCAACGTGTACTTCATCAGCCAGCTGCTGCACAGCCGCTACCCGGGCTTCTTCCTCGTGCGCCTGCTGGGTCGCTGGCAGGCGGCGCCGGGCGGCGGATACAGCGTCCCGGTGGGAGGGCTGGCGTACTATGTCAGCCCGCCGCGCAGCGTGGAGGAGTCTCTGTACGACCCGCTGCGGACGGTGTTCTACATCGTGTTCGTGTGCGTGTCCTGTGCGCTGCTGTCCAAGATGTGGATCGACGTGTCCGGCGCCAGCGTGCGCGACGTGGCCAAGAACCTCATCGACTCGGGGATGACCATCCAGGGGAATCGGGACAAGGCGCTCGTGCACGTGCTGGACCGCTACATCCCCACTGCGGCGGCCTTTGGAGGCATGTGCATCGGCTTGCTCACCGTGGGCGCCGACTTGCTGGGGGCCATCGGGAGCGGCACGGGCATGCTCTTGGCCGTCACGACGGTGTATGGCTACTATGAGATGCTGAAGAACCAACACCTGGATGGCTTGTTTGGCATGTAGGCAGCAAGCGCCACAGAAGCACAGACGGTCGCGGAGAGAAAGATCGCCAGGTCCAAAGCTGACAAGGAACGGCTTCGGCTTCGCTTGATGGTAGCCAACGCTGTCAGAGTTGTCAATCTGGCGGGAGGGGCGCTTCGCGGGGGAAGCGCGTTCCAGCTGGAGCGTCCCATCCACCCTCCCCGCAAGGCTGGGACTCGGTGCGTCTCTGCTTCCACCCCCATGGACTCACGCCGGTCGTCCAGCTGTCTTCTTGGCCGTCCGCGCCTTTGCCGCTGCAGATGCCACCTCGTCCACGGGCCGAATCACCAACTGCATTTGCGCCTTGTGCGCTTCCTCCACGATCATCTGGAGGAGCCACGACTCAGGAAGAGACGATCCTTTGGACCAGGCGCTGTCTGTTGGAGATGCACCTGGTAATCCACCATGTTCGCCGCGATCTCCTCCAGTGCTGCCTTCGAGTGCTCTCCGATCTTGTCTGTTCTCGAAGCATTTAGCAACGCCAAGTCGGTGAACCGGGAAGTGGGCATCGGGATCAACGCTGACGCGTCGCACCTAATGCCGCAAAGCTGATCGTGAGCTTGCTGTCGCCGCTCACTCCCTTCTGCCTGATGCGCTTCTTGGACTGACACCGACGCAAGATGTTGTCCACGGCGAGGAGCACTTGGAAGAGCTCCTTGCGCTCGTTCGCCATGTCGTGCAAGCCCTCCTCCTCGTTGAGGATGTTGCGCACCATCTAAGACGCTCCATGTCAGGCACGAAATCGGAGCGTGCATCACTACCAAGCGGGCATACCTCGTGCTTCTTGCTGGCCAATTGGTCGCGCAGCGTGGCGAGCTCGTTGTTGAGGTACAGAATGTCGTTCTCCAGCTCCTTGAAGACTCGCGTGAGCTCGTTGCGGATGCCTTCCACGGCGCTTTCGGTCTGGATCTTTTACGGAGATTTAGAGTCTGGGCTTCCATCGGACGGCATCAAAGTCCACGGCAACAAGCCCATGCCTGCGTACCTGGGCAGCGCTAAGGTCCTGGTTGGCGTCTTGCAACGTTGTGTGGGTAGACAGGAGATCCTGAAAGACCCGGCCGGCGGGGAGCTCCGTTAATTCTTCATAGGACATCGCATGCCGTCGCTCCGCGTATGGGTAGTGACCTGAACCTCCCCGTACTCCTCAGAGGCTGCGTCCACGACTCGATGCAGATAGTCCTGGTACTTTTGCAGGCTGCCAACCTACATTTCTCGGCGCTTCAGTGTGCTGTGTTCCTTTTATCCCTCCTGCATCGGCGAAGACAAACGCACCCTTGCCTCCACGGCATCGCGACTGTCCTGTTGCCTGTCCAGCTCGTTCTTAAGCTTCAAGATGTCTGCCTGCAGCCGGATTTGTCCATGTTGTAGGCACCCAGGGCACAGAGATGAGCAATCCGAGGACCTTGTGAACCGAAACCAGAAGCCATCTACACCCCGAGCGGACCTCTTTGACCAACCGCTGCTTCTCTTCTTCCTTGGCGCGCTTCTCCGCGCGATTCCTCTTGCTTTCGTTCTCCTAAGGAGCTGCAGATCAGCACACAGCGCCACGGGAGCGAGGTGACGCTGGCCGGCGCACCTGAAGGAACCTATTGAACTTGATCAGGTTCTCCTGCAGCTCGAGGTCTTTCTTCCGCAAGGCCTGCTCGCGCAGTCGATAGGCCTCTTGCTTTGCTAGACTCAGCTGCTTTTGGGCATCCAAGGCTTCCTGGACCTGGTAGGCGCATGGAGCAGTCAAAACGCATGCGCACGGTCTGCTTTAATCATCGCACGGCGTACCTCGAACATCTGCCGGCGCTTCTCCAGTAGCCTGGTCGCTGGGGACACGTGGTCGAGAGACAGCTGGGATGGACGACATGGTTCCTTGGGTCAGATCCATGACTTTGCGGGGAAAGCTTTGCAGAAGAAGGCAAGAAAACAAGCATAAAGGGGAAGGAAACGAAGCCCGCACCGTCTGAGGCATCGCCCGAAGGCTGGTCTCGCCGCGGTAGTCCCTGCTGTTCGACATGTCCGTGTCGGAGCAGTTGTGGCCTCAGCCCCCTTCCCGTGCGTCTCCTCTTGCTGCTCGCCAGCGTCAAGATGGCGCGCTACAACTGCGGACGCGGAGATTCAAGAGCCCCTGGGCGACTTCTGTGTTTTCCATACTCAGATCTTCAGAAACCGGCGCTGCTGCAGAAACGAAGAAGAGGATCCAGCCTTCCCCCCGTCCCGAGGGCCATGCTTGTCGTTTCGGCCTATGTGTACAACAGCGGCTGCATGAAGACTCTCCACACTTCCCCCTCTTCGATTGGTTCGGGATCTCTCTGGGACGAGTTGGAGGACGCTATCATAAGCATGGCCAGTGCGGTTTTACGCGCAACCCAAGGCAGGAAAAAGGTCCGCAGAAACGAGATCTCGGTGACTTAGATTCAGACGCCGCCGCCGCCTGCTCCAGCTCTTCTTCGCCACACTGCAGCCCGAAAACATCGCTTGGAAGCATGACGGATGCTCCCTTGACAGCGCAGACGGCGGCTCCGACAGTCGCACACACTGTGGGCAGCATGTCGGCCGTGGGCGAGTCGCTGCCGCTGGAGGAGCGCCTCTCCAGCTTGGAGACCATGCTCCACAGGGTCGGACCTCGGCTGGAGCAGCTGGTGGACAACACCGTGAGAACGTACGAATTCTCGCATCGCTCCGCAGATGCTTCCATCAAGGACGGCGAGGCGCCAGATGAAGCGAAGCTCGAACGCGTGGAGCGACGCATCCTGGCCCTCGCGCAGCACGTGGATCGCATGGTGGGCCTCAAGCCATTCACTTTGGAAGCGCAAGTCTCGGACTTGCAAAGCCAGGTGAGCGAGTACATGGCGCATGGAGCCGCTGTGCAACTGCATGCAGATTCACCTCACGTTCCTCCTTCGGAAGATCTGGCGTCTCGACAAGTCCATGGAGCTGCTGGCATCTCGAAGTGACGTAGCCGATCTGCTCCGTCGAATCCAGGAGACGTCGGGAAAAATGGAAAGCTTTGATGGGAAGTTCTCTGCAGGGTTCGTCTTCATTCTTCTACGAACGTATTGCTGTGGAAGAACGCGTGGGACGCGCGTCTTGCCTGAAAGGCCTAATGGACTGGATGAATGCCTTGCAGGCTGATCGGCGTGGAACAGCATCTGGCGAAGAAAATAGCCGATGCAGTGATGCAGAATGCTGCGTGGCAGGAGTCCATGCAGAGAGCAGCGCTCGAGAAAGTAGGTCGACCACAGCAGGCCCGGGCTTCTGTGGTTCTCATCACGAGGACTGAGAGGAGTCACTCGCCTGTCTGCAGGATGAAGCAAGGCTTCAAATGTCTGAGAACACCAATGCATCCATCGAGATGATCTTGACCGCGCAGAATCGCCTCGAGAAAGTCCTGAGCGACCAGACGGAGGACTTGGCCAGACTTTCTCAACAACTGCAAGCTGCATCCGCGAAAGCCACCACAAACGCGCCGATGGCTCAGCCTCTGACGGATATCGAAGAGGCGGCACTCAAGAATGCACGCAGAGCGGAAGCCATCGAGATGCGGATGGAAGAAGCGTTCCAGCAGCATCTCCAGCAGAAGGAGGCAACCCTCGCGTCTCTTTCCCGCTGCCTCGGGGACGTCCGGGTGCTCCAACCTGAAGTATTCAAGCTTCGAGAGAGCGCAGCATCCGCAGCGACGAAGTTGGAAATCATGGATAAGCGGGTCGAAGAGGTTGGGCACGCCCTGTCCGCAGACATCCAACGCGTGAACCAGAGGCTGGGCGACATCGAGGGCAGTGTTGAAGGCGCCGTCGCCGCAGCGCACGCGGAGCTGAAGAAGCGTCTGGACGACCTGGAGAGCGACTTCTGTTCGTCCCGAGCAGAAGCGGGGGAAAGATCGAAAGCGCTGGAGGAGTCTATTGCTGGGAAAGTCTTTGGTGTGATGGAAAGCGTCAAAGAAATCGAAGCAAACCTGGCGACGACGTCCTCTGGCCACGCGACGACAAAGCAGAGTCTGACAGCGATGAACGAAAGCCTCTTCGAGATGCAAGAGCATTTGGACCATGTGAAGGCCAGGAGCCAGCGCGTCGACAACGCCGTTGACGAAGTTCACAGGACGCTCAATGACATGTGTCAGCTGCCGCCGCAATTGGTGGAAGCCAAAGAGCTGCTAAGAACGCACGAGGCTTTGCTGGCAGAAGTGACGTCAGGCTTGCTCACCAGTCGACAAGAAATCAGGCAGCTGCAGACGACGGCTGCGGAAGAAGCGAAGCGCAGGGCAAGTGCCGCGGAGTCGCTGGAAAGGACATTGATTGACAAGCAAGAAGACATGGAGGTAGCCCTCCGCGAAGCTGAAGTCCTTCTTCTTCTGACGAGAGAGTTCCAAACCTTTACCCACCTTGCTTCTTCTGACAGGTACGACTTCGGGATGAAACACAGGGGGTCTTTGGACAGTACAGGAACGAAACGGCGGCGCTCGTGGCAGTGCTGGAGAGGAGCATTGCCAGGACTTTTGAAGAACTATCCAAGCAAAGGTTGGGCAAAGCCATCGTTGGCTTCTCTATGTTAGGGGGAGGGGGGAGGGAGGGGAGTTGGAAACGATAACTGAAATGTCGTGCACATCACAGCGAAGCACCGACGACCTCGGCAAACTTGCATCATCTGCGAACGAAGCGGCTACGAGGCCATCGACCGAAGGGTTCTCCGAAGTCGCCGCAGACGTCAACTGCGGATCAGTCGACGATTGTCGAGGGCTGCCTGCCCAGGAGCATGGGTCTCGCGTCTGCCGCACCGGAAGACTTTTTCTCTCTACAGACGGCTGAGGAAGACACCTCACCACGCGGAGGAGACTCGCCAATGGGCATTGCAATCGTTCATAATGCTCATCCAAGCGCGTGGTCAACCAGAGAAGCTGCGAACGCCCTCGACGAGGATTTCCAGACGATCTGGAGAGATCTTGCTGTGATGATGGCCGAGCTTTGCGCGGACTTCGAGGACGAGGCTAGCGCTAAGAAGTGAGCAGCTTTGTAGCTTTGGAAGGAAGGGCGTGGAGCTTGACGCCAGCGTTCTGATGCCGCCGTGCACTCGTCCCGATAGGACCATGCCACAAACGACAGCTCAGCTGCGCGCCAGCGTTGCCTCTGCGGCCCAGGAGCTCGCCGCCTGCGTGGCGTCTCAGGTGAGCATGGGTGCCGCCATCGTTGATGCGGTGACATTTCGCTCTTGCGTCACGACCCACGTCTGCAACCCAGGCCGATACAACTGCCATCGAGCTCATCATCGAAGGTGACGGGAGCCACGGCCTGTTGTCGGACACCGAGATCGCGGCGATGCGGCGGAAGAAGCTGCAAGAGTTTGTCTCGAAAGTGGAGAGAACGGTCACCCGAAGCCGACCTCTGGTGCGCATCTTCTTGCCCGCACCCATGAACGAACTCCGCGTATCAACCAAGCATCCGTTGCAACGTCAGGCTGGGCAGTACCGACGCGATGCGCGCAAGTGGTTTCTCAAGAAGCTTCGCCAAGCGCTGGACATCGCCATCTCGAAGCATGACCAGGTGAATCGAAGGCAGAATCCCGTGATCTACCTCCGAGTGCATGTCCTCTTAGCATGCTGGGCGATCCGCTGGACAGGTCATTCTCGTCGGCCACTCGAGGGTCGAACGACTCCAACTCCCCACGTGCATCGCGTGCGATCGTCCGCTCCTCAACGTGTTTCGGGATGGCTCTGCTGGGGAGGAGGACGGATTCAAGGCGCTCGCTCGGGTGATCCGAGACAACGCGCGATTCGATAGCTCGATCGGGCTCGGCAAAGCGGGA
This sequence comes from Pinguiococcus pyrenoidosus, assembly GCA_019677205.1. Taxonomy (NCBI): domain Eukaryota; class Pinguiophyceae; order Pinguiochrysidales; family Pinguiochrysidaceae; genus Pinguiococcus; species Pinguiococcus pyrenoidosus. The sequence goes on along the minus strand of JAAMXY010000154.1, from coordinate 14,732 downwards.
CGCCCCACGACCTCCGCTGGAATCCTAAGAGGAGCGCGCTCGGAGGGCGTGCCAACAAGCAAGGTAGGCTCAGACAGACGTGCGGAAGTTGTCATCGTAAACAACTGCGAGAACGCCAAGATCCTTCACGCACGAGTATATGACGACACTGATCTCTTTGCCGAGCTAGACGCCAGAGACAAAAGGAAACAAAGGGAAGTTCGTGTATCGAGCTGGCTTCCGCATGCCGAGGATAACCGTAGAGCCTGAGCATGCTGCCCAGGACTCGCCCGCGTCGCCAGCATTAAAGACCCCAGTCGGTTTCAGCGTAGATCTATGGCCGAAGTGAATGTGGGCGCAGCGCGACTTCCTTCTGCAATTGTCTAAGCTTCTATCTATGCGAGGAAGCGGGTCCCAACGTCGCCTATTTCCCATGCTTCTTCCTACGCTTCTTTGCAAAATGAGTGCGGTACTTCTGCACGTGGAGCGGCTGGCCTTTTCGCGGAGCCTCGCTGCCGGAGCGCCGCGGCAGAGGATCCTGCTCTGGCGGTGCGACGCTCTTGGTCTCCGCCGAGGCGACAGTATCATTCTCCATCGATTCTGACGAGGCCTGCCTTCGCATGTTCGCGCGAACCACTCCCAGTCGTTGCTCCAAGCTGTCCAGGGACCGGATGCTCGAGACGTGCTGGATCGTCCGGACCGCCATCGCGGCAGCCTTGAGGCGCGGTCGGCGGTTTCGGTTCCGCAACGGGCCTCTGGTGCTGAGGGACTGGAAAGCAAGAAATGAGCATGCCAAACCTCAAGGGAGCAGCTGGTCGTGGCTAAAAGATACCTGAGTGTCGTCCGTATGGACGGTGGAGTCCCCATCACCGTCCCCAAGGTCGTCATGGACGCCTTTTGCCGTAGGAATCTCCGGCAGAACGAGAGAGCTCCGCCGCTCCTTCGGCCTAGCGTGACTCGGGCTCGAGTTCGGCGGAAAGCGCTTCACGTACGCGTTGGAAAGGGCCCGAACCCGACTTTCGATTGAGCTCAGGACCTCTTGGAAGTCTTCGAAGGGGACTCCGGCATGGTGCCTGGAGAAGACGGCTTGCTAAGTATCTCTTTCCCGACGCCTTCCCAAAGCGTGGTACAACCCGTACCTGTACTCGTGGCTGCGAGCTGGGTTGACTTGCGCATGAATGTGCTTCAGGGACATTGCGACAACCTTGCAGACGAGCCTCAGCTTCTGCAGATCATCCCTTGCTCGCACGTTCGCCGCCTCCGCTCCCTGGAAAACAACAGCATTGGACGGAGGCGAGAACGGTTCAGGAGAGAGATCGCGCCATACCTCCTTCCTGGACTTTTGGGCTGCCTTGTGCTCTGAAACCGTCGATTCGTCCTCTCGAATCTTGCCACGGCGCACAGCTATGATTTTCTTGAGCGCATCGCGCTCCTTCAGTGTTTCGTAGTATCTGGAGACCGATGGCGCTGAGGTTTCCTTTCCGGGTCTTTGTCGAGGTGCGTTGCAGCATTTACCTAGCTGATGCGCGCAGGATGGTCTGCTGCGCCTCCTGGCGCTTCTTATACGTTGCCTGCGGCGAGACGTCACGAAAGACATCAGCCGAATTCGAGATGTGGAGTTGCCCTGCCCGGCAACCCTCCGAAGGGACTCTCACCTGCAGCTGCCCCTGAAGGCCTTCGATGGACTTTGATCTGGTTGCTTCCAGCAGCCTGTGCTGCTTGTCGAGCACCTGGGCGGCCAGAACTGCGCGACACACGAACTTCTGGGCGGGAAAGCTGGTGCCCCGCGCACTCGCGGAAAAGACCGTCAGGGACGTCACGGGGTGGCTTCCGGGAGACGATAGGCGAGGCGACGGAGATGGGGACGGCGACGGGGACGCGATTCTGGTCTGCCGATGCTGCTGCTTCGCATGCCTCGGGCTGTCATGCTGCACCCGTGGATGGCCGAAGGGGTCTGGGATGCTCTGGAATCGCTTCATCTGCTTCTCAAATTTAATGGCGAGAATCCGTGACTTCCGCTTCAGCCCTCTTAGCTGCATCGTAGGAAGAATGTCGCGGCCTTAGCCCTCTCCTCTTGTCTTACCACTATGCCTTCCCAGAGCTCCCGCCCTACCTTGTGCTGGAAAGCCTCCACTTCCTCCTCCTCCGCCTCGCGCTGCTGCCGAGTCTGCATGGCGAGGGAAGCTGTCCGTTGGGCCTTCAGCGCAATCCACTGGCCTTTCTTTTTCAGCTTTGCGGCATTGTAGCGTGAATTCGAGATATTGCTGAACTGCTCTGCCGTCTCCGACTTTAAGAGGTCCAGACGACTGCGCGTACTGAGGAGCTAAGGCGCAAACAACAGAAGATTGTCAGTTGATGCTTGGGGCTTTTCTGGCGTCTTGCGACCGGTGACTTCCGGAATTCCCCCCGAAAGATACCTTGTTCTGCAGCGTGAGAAGCTGGCGCTCCAAGTTTAGTCTCCGGGACCACTGGTGCGCTTGCAGAGCTGGCGCCACGCCCAGAGAGTCATCGTCTCGCAGATGCGCCTTGTGCTTCTCGAGACTACTGAGCTTCTCTCTCTGGTTGTGCACGCGCTCCTCCCACAGCTGGTAGTCGCTCTGAGCCGCGGTATAGTCAGTGATGCACGAGGGCGCCAACGACGCCGACGCGAGCGACATGGCGGCCCCGAAATGGCGGGAAAAGCAGCTCAAAGCGCCGCGGGAGAAACGGCAGGACAGACGCCGAAAAAGCGGCGACATCGAGGGTTTTTGGAGTACAAAATGCAGATAAAACTTAAAGTACGTACCTCCCGTGGTACTCGAGTACCGCATGCTCGCAACCCTCCAAAATGCGTGAGCGTTATCGATATCGATACTGGAGCACAAGCGACGAGACGTCCGTCAGCTGATCCGCGGGGATTTGCGCTTCCCTCGGCTGCGCCGCTCTCCTCCGCTCCTTTTTGGGCGCTTGCGGCCTCCACTCCTCGGCGGTGCGCCCCTCTGCTGGTCGGGTCATCGACAGAGGGCGGAAAAATGGTCCGGAACCCTTCATTGACGGTATTCAAAGATGGCATATCCGAAGGGTATCTGGGAAAGTCCCCGTCACAACCGTGGCGTTTCCATAGATTCTCGGCCGAAGACTGGTCTGTGCGCGCTTTGTTCGACGACGCCAGAGTACAGGTGTGGCGCCAAGCTGGCGTCACACCTTTGACGCGCGGAATCCAGCTTGCTTACAGGTGAGTTCCGCCCGCCATGTCTCGGCGGCTCTCCACCATCGACGTGCACTCTTTCCTATACTATTCGACGCCAAGCGCACCGTTGGCACCGAATAATACACGAGTGCAATAGTGGAATGCGACGGCGCTGAGAAGCGTTGCGTCGCTCTGGACCAAGATGCTCATGCGCCTGCAGTGGTGGCCAGTGGGTATAGTATCTCAGACACAGTTGCCGCACAGTCGTAGACACGGGAGACTCGCTCCCATGCCTCGCGTAATCCTCGTCGGGGTTTCCCTCTGCAGGCAGCAGAGCTGGCCTGCCAGAACAAGAGTGCCGTGGCGTCGGGCCCAAGGGTCGAGGCAACGGTGACGCCGCCGTCGATGTATAAGAGGAGAGTTGCCGAGGCGAAGCCCTTCCATTCGCAGCCGGAACCTGATCAGCGCAAGGACCATGCAGTCGCTCATGCTGATGAAGGAAGCTTGGGAAAGCAGTACATTCGTGAAGCTGAGAGAGCAGCTGCCGACCTTTCCGTCTTCAAGCTTCACGGCGACGACGCCGGTGAGGAAGTCCTTGCTGCGTCTCCATGTCCGTGCTTCTTCCTCGTATCATCTTCTTCGCTCAGCGCTCTCCTCCTCTTTTTGGTGCCATCCAGGAAAGAGTGCGGCGCAAGCTTTGCAGCACGTCGGCGTCGTCGGCGCTGGAACGATGGGCAGCGGCATCGCAATTTCGTTTCTCAAGGCCGGGGCCACGGTGACGCTCATGGATGCTGATCCAGGATCGCTCGCGCGAGGCCTGAAGCACATCCGCGCCACCCTCGATCGAGATGTGTCGCGTGAGAGGCTGACTCCCGCACAGTTGGAAAACATCTTGCAGAGGCTTGCCAGTTCAACAGACGTGAAGGACCTTTCGGCGAGCAAAGTTGTTGTCGAAGCCGCCTTCGAGAACATGGAGGTGAAGCAAGAGGTTTTCCGAAGCCTCTCTCGAGTGTGCGCAGAGGACACCCTCATGTGCTCCAACACCAGCACGTTGGACATCGACGCCATTGCCACTGCGGTCAAGGATCCAACGAAGTTCCTCGGCATGCACTTCTTCAGTCCCGCGAACATCATGAGACTGGTCGAAATCGTCGTCGGGGAGAGGACTTCGGAAGAGACCACTGCGACGGTCATGGAGATGAGCAAGCTCCTTGGCAAGGCGGGGGTCGTGGTAGGCAACTGCGACGGCTTTGTCGGGAACCGGCTGATCCAGACGTACTCGCTCGAGGCGAGCCTAATCCTCGATGAAGGTTTGAACCCGCCGGAGATCGACGCGGCGCTCACAGCTTTTGGAATGGCCATGGGCCCTTTCGCCATGTCTGACTTGGCGGGAAACGACATCTCCTGGCGCATTCGCAAAGCCAAGAACTTGTACGATCCCGACCAAAACTTTGCCGACTTCCTCTGCGATCAGGGACGCTTCGGGCAGAAGACGACGAGGGGTTGGTACAAGTATGACGAAGGCATTGGCAAAGGCCGGGCGCCGATTCCCGACGCGGAGATGCACGAGGAATTGGCAAGGCATCGGGAGCGCCTGGAAGGGATAAACCCAGAAGGCGTCACGTGCGCCTCTGACGAGATTGCTGAGCGCTGCTTGCTTCCGCTGGTGAATGAAGGATTCCGCACACTCGAGGAGATGATTGCTCGCCGAGCCTCGGACATCGACGTCATCTATGTCCACGGCTATGGATTCCCGATGTCGAAAGGGGGCCCGATGCACTGGGCAGTATCAGAGCTTGGTCTTGGGGACGTCGTGTCCAAGATGGATTCCTACAGGGAACGATTCCAGCCGAGCGCCGACGCTTCACGCCGGTATAGATACAACGAGCGATGGGAACCCTGTGACCTGCTGGCGGCGGCTGCTCGCGCTCTTCCCGGGCCTACGCAGATGGGAGCATTCGAAGCGTACCTAGAGATGAAGCGCAGAGGCGGCACAGCGCGCGAGAAAGCATAGATTCTTCTCGCCTGCGGCGCTTCGCTTTCTACCTTCATGCCAGGTAGTTGTACACGTTTGGCTGCTCTTCATCCCGTGCCATGTACTCGCGCTCGATCAAGCTCTCGATCCGAGCCTTGACTTGATTCATCGTCACGGGAAACTTCAGCTGGCTAACGACATCCGGCACCAGGAGGTTGTGTGCATAGGTGTTCCGAGTCTTCATTATCCGCACCACAGCGGCGTCGATGATATGCAACCGATCTCGCCGGACCGCCTCATTCGTCTTATTCGCCTCGGCGACGGTCTCTCGGAGCTGGATCGTGTTGATGTGAATTCTTGTCTTCGGGTTCGTGTACGCGTCGTTGAACCTGAAGCCCATGTCCTCGGTGATCTCCTTGGACCCGGCCTTCTGCTTCAGAAGGATCTTCTGCTTGCCCAGCGTCAGGCTCTGCAGGGTCCGCTTGAGCTCTTCCTCTTCAATCTGCGTCTCGGCTTGAACCTCCTGAAAGGTGAGCTCCGGCTGCTTGTTGAAGCAGAGACAGACCATGGCTTGAAACTGGCTCATCTCTAGGCGCTTGCTCCCCGCTTCAAAGTTGGCCAGCACGACGCAATGCCCCTGGCCATGCTGCCAAGCTAGACGGCGACCTTCACAGAATCCGAATCCGAAGAGTTAGCGCCGCGCACGGGATCATTGGCCGTTCGCCACCCTGCGAAAGAGGCCATCGGCTTTCTGCGGCGCGACAACCCACCTTGAAACGTTTTCATGTAGAAGGCGACGAATTTATCAGCTTCTGCCTGCAGCACGGGCGGGAGCACCACATTCTGCGGAGGGTGAGTTGGCCAAAATCCGGTCGTCAAAACCTGAACTTTGGTCTCGATGTGCCTGCCCCACGACTGCTTCTCAAGGTAGTCGTTGTACTTCGCCATGAAGTCGTCGCTGAGGTGGATGTCCTTGAACATCCCTTCGAGCTTGTTCGTATACGCTGACCCGCATTCCCCTGACGTAGAATGGAGGGATGAGAGCCGGGACGCTCCGTGCCTTCGTCGCCGCAGCAGGCCGGCGAGTCTCACCTTTCAGTCTCGCGATCATGCTCCTCTCCAGATCGTAGCTGGCAGACTTTCGCAGCAGGAGCCGCTTCGACAGTCCCAGCTTGTAGAAGGCCTCGAAGACGTCCTTGTCCGCCAGATGCCGAAAGATCTGCATCACCTTGTCCAGCACGACCTCGACGTCCTTCTCGGAGAGGCCCTTCTGCGAGCGCATCTTCTCATCCAAGAACTTTGCCATCAGCTCCGCCGGCTTCGTCTCCCGAAGGTTCAGGAAGTGCTCCCAGGCGGTCTTTAGCTTGAAAGCAAAGTCCTTGTTGCTCTCGAAGGCGTGCTGCAAGATGTCATTGAGCGTGTCGTTGTACTCGAGCAGTCTCGCCACCAGGTCCCCGGGACTGTCCACGTTCAGAAGCTTGGTGCCCTCCTCCTTGATGTCATCGGTGAATTTCTGAAGCAGCACGCTCAGCCTCCCAATGCGCAGATACAAGCTATAGATGCGACGCAGGTCCTCAAGTCTCTTCTGCCCCATCAACGTGTGAAGCCCTCGGTCCAGCAAGCTCTCGGCATGCGGGGCCAGGAGATGGCTCTCCACGTTGGTGATCAAGGGCTTCCGGCTCCGCTGCTCGAGATAGTTCTGGATGCGCTCATTCTCTTGGACCAAGCGCTGTTCTACGTGCAGCAGAAACCCCGCCACGTCTGTCTTCTGGATGTACTCCTGCCCTTCCGCCTCGTAGTACGAGGCCGTCTCTTCCAAGAACTGCGGCTCAAAGTCACTTTGGTACAGGTTCAGCGCCACAATCATGCGAATGCAGCTGTACATGAGATCGAGCTGCCTCTCTTCGCCGTTGCGCTCGCTGCGGATGAGCAAGACGAGGTCTTCGATGAGCCGACCATTCAAACGGAGCTGCGCCAGATGGCTCCGAAGCAGATTGAGTCCCACTTCCCAGATGGTCGACGCCGCCGGCGTCCGCATCACATAGCTGCGGTCCAGGTAGTTGAAGATGTTCCGCACGTTCAGCATCTTGCGGCAGTGCTGTGTCCAGAGATCTTTCACCGACTCCAGGAAGCGCGTGCTGTCCACCCCCACCACGCTTTTGTGTATCAACGCGTCCAGCTCCGCGCCCAGCTTTTCGTACAGCTGCGCGCCCTTCCTGTGGATACATATCGCTTCCACAGTTTGGTACAACTCCTCTCGACTTTGGTCGATTCTCTCCGAGTTCCAGATGGCGCGCACCGCCTTCTGGAGTTTCTCCCAGCTTTCGCTTTCGAACTGCGCCGGCAGCGTCGGCTTGATTTTCAGCGGCTGGATCACAAGCTTCTTCGAGCTCTTGACGCTGCTTGAGACGCCAAACGGCGACTTCGCAGAGTGGAAGCGAAACGAGACTTTGTTGGACATTCGATTGACTGTCACTTCGCGCCGAATTCGTGCCGGCCTCGCGCCTCGGAGCCCAAGTTCCGCCACCGAGAGCCTCGCCACTCAACAAGCTGTCTGAATCTGGACCAGTCGCGCAGAGGGCGCAAGATGGCTCAGCACGCGCGTCCGAACGAGAGCGTCCGAAAACGAGATTTGAGGCGCGGCGGAGGGATTTGACTTGTGGTCTGTTGAAACTAGGATATATTTATCTAAACAAAAATAATCATTATAATATTTTGAAGTTTTGAAAATTAATATCAGCTGACAGCAAAGCTGCCACGCCTTTTCCGCGCGTCCCTCAACCCTTCACTTTGGGGCCGACGATGTTTTACTTGCGCAAGAATGCCAAGCACGAGCTCCTTGTGCCGCCAAGCGCCTTCGGACGCGACTTGAAGTCGCGCATCAAGGAATTTGTCACCGATGAGGTCGGCGGGACTTACTTGAGCGGCTTCGGCTTCGTGATCAACGTCGTCGACGTGTACGCGGTGGGCATTCCCGAGCCTGTCGACAGTGATGATCCTGCTGCCAAGGCGGGCTCACGACCAGTGGCCAAGTACGCGAATCTGTCGGCGCACCAAGAACCCTCTCAGGTCGCTCACCAGTATCTTTCGCAGGGGAGCGATAGATAATGACACGGGATGTGCGATCTATGACGCAAGGTAGGTCGCAGGCGCAGCGACGGCAGAGAGGACGTGAAGCCGCAAAGCAGTGGTAGACCCAATTCATCCCAGAAGCCTGACGTAAGTGCCCGCTGCTCTCGTTTCCCACAGTTATACCGCAATTATGTTCAGGCCGTTTGTGGGCGAGGTGGTAGAAGGAGTGGTGAGCGAGGTGCTCAGCTGGGGTCTGCAGGTGGAAGTGGGCCCTGTGCGCGTGGCGATCTTCAGCGTGGCGATGCCCCACCACGTCTACGACGCGGCGCGCAATCTTTGGCGCTTTGAGGAGGACGAATACAGCGACCAGGAGACCACCATCGTCCGCTTGAGGGTGATCAACATGCGCGAGGACGAGAACGGCCTGTACGTCATGGGCAGCTTGGACGGAGATGCGCTCGGCCGAGTCCGATAGGTTAGATTAGATTACGGACAAGCAACACCAGAATTTGGCGCCAAAGGAGCACCTGAGCTGATGGCAGCCGACGCCAGTCTCCTTCCTCGCTGGATTCGGGGGGTCAGCTGACGAAGCTTATCCCGCTGCCTTATGGCTCGACAGCATTCAAAACGCCAGCCTCGCGCACTCTCCTCGCTCGGCAGCCCAGCTGCGCTCAAGATGCGCCCGTCCCTTCTCCTCCTCAGCATGCTGCTTCGTCTGAGCTCTCCGTTCGCGCCCAGAATGTTGCGCAGCAGGCCACGCTGGCGTCGCTGGGCCTCCGCCGCGCCGGAGCCCAGCGAGATCCACATGATGGAAGAGGAGATTCAGCGCCTCGTGGCGCAGCTGGAGCTGCGAGCCGGTCGGAAAGTGGCGCATCGAAGCAACACCGATGTGAAGAAGCTGCTGTACGAGGAATTGGCGCTACCGGTGCTGCAGTGTACGCCCAGTGGCGCACCTGCCGTCCACGCTGCGGCGTTGGAGCAGTTTGTCTACAGCTGCGACGGCAAGTTCGGCGCCGCCGACGCACGAAAAGTCCCCGAGGCGTTGCTGCAACTGCGCCACGCAGAACGGAAGCTGGCGCAGCTTCGAAAGCGCCAGGACACGGAAGCCTCCGTATTGCAAGCGGATGCCTCGGTGTCTTTTCGGGACGCGTTGGTGCTCATCGACGGATCCGGATTGATATTCCGCTCGTACTACGCGCTGCCACCGCTGCATCGGAGTGATGGAACGCCTGTGCAAGCGCTGTCGGGCTTCTGTAGCACCGTTCACAAGGTCTTGCTGCCGGAGATCACCGCGGCGGCCAGCGAGAGCCACATGCAGGTGGTGATGGTGATGGATCCGGGCCAGGCCCGCGAGCTGCAGATCCGGGTGCAGACATACGAGGGCTACAAGGCCGACCGGGGCTCCTGTCCCGACGACTTGGAGCCGCAGTTTGACCTGGTCAAGGACGCGGCGCGGCACTACGGCTTCTCCGTCGCGACCCCGCCGCCGACCCACGAGGCTGACGACCTCATCGCCTCGTATGTGAGGGCCGCACGAGGCGGCCACTTCCCCGGGATCGCGAGAATCATCATCCTAAGCTACGACAAGGACCTGATGCAGCTCGTGACCGATGCAGAGGGAGACCAGGTCATGCCGGTTCGGCAGCTCAACCCCTCCGAGCAGACGTGGTATGGGCCGCAGGAGATCGAGAAGCAATTCGGCGTGGAGCCCCGGCAGCTCATTGACTACCTGGCGCTCACGGGAGACCCTTCCGACTGCATTCCTGGCGTCGAGGGCGTGGGCAAGAAGACCGCCGCGACGTTGCTTCAACAGTTCGGAACGCTGGAGCGAGTGCTCGAGGCCGCTCAGGCGGCGGAGGTGAAGCTTTCGAAGCGGGCGATCAGCCTGAGCTTGGAGGAGGGACGCCAGAGCGCTCTCCTCAGCCAGCGGCTGGTGCGGTTGGACGACTCCATCGCCGTTCCCCCGATTCCCGGACCAGGAGCGCCGACAACATCGGGCGCCGGAGAGAGCGCGGCGTCCGTAGAGAGCCCCATCGCGTCCATCCGAGACGGGGCACAGTATCTTAACGAGGTGTCTGCCTTTCTGAAGGACAGCGAGCTGTTCCACCTGGCGGAGAAAGTCAAGAGCAGATTCACGTGAAGAACGGATTTACGTGACCCTTTCTTTCGCATCCTCGTCCAACGCCACGCCTTCCTCGCTTCGCTGCCTAGTCGCTCTTATCCGAAAGCAGGCCCACTGCCCTATGGATGACAGGGGACGGCATTTGTTCGGAGGCGCAACGCGACGTGTCCGTCTGTCATCCGGACGTGGTGCTCACCTCTTGTAGTCGTCTGGCAGCGCCGGCCACACCATCCACGTCGCGCCGATGGTCGCCGGAAGAGCCCTGCGTTCCGCGAGAGAGCAAAAGGCGCAAAACGAAGTAAGCAAGGCGCGATTGAACGTGGGAAACGGCGCTGAAAACCCTCAGAGGAATCTGCTTACCAAGGCGCGAGGCGGATCCCCTCCGCCATCAGCTGCCGGCTCATGTAAGAGGCCTTCGCCATGAGAGTGGAGAGCATCTTGATGGGCTTCGGATGCAAAGACGACGGAAAACTGCGCGTTCGCCTGCGTTTCAGGTTTCGCCTGCGACGCAATCCATGACACAAAGTTTAAAAAAAAATCATCATCCCATAAAAGTCGAAGGCCTGCGGCGGGGGTCTCCCAAGTGGTTCGTAATCGTGGTGTAGAATATGGTAATAAAGAAGAAAGAAGAGGGATGGACTGAGAATCCAATTTTAAATACGGAATGGTAGCTGTTTGTTGTTGTTGCGGTGAAGTAATTCATGCGTCTGTTTTTGAAATAGTAAATGTGAAATATAAGAGTACGTATATAGGTGTTTGCTTTGTGCTTTGTGTCGAGTTTAGTTTGTGTTTGTGGTTTGTTGAATTTGTGTTTTGTGGAAATGTGATAGGGAGTATCTAGTTTCATGTTTTTGTGACATGTGTAATACGACTGAGAAATTTATTAATAGTGTTGTATGATCAATGTATACGAGATTTAATTTATCTAACATTTTTGTTTGATGTCATACAAATTATTTGTATATTTAAAGTTGTATTGTTAACGTGTACGAATGGTGAACTTGGTGGATGAGTGTATGCGCGTGTCCGATGGCTGGGTGTTCTTGTTTTGGGCGTTGGTGTGGTGGGATCCATGCAGTTCGGCGGCCTTGGCTTGGCTTCCGAGTCGAATTTGCAGCTAACCGTGCGTGGGGCAAGTCGAGGTGGCGCTAAAAAAGGCACTGGCATGGCTGAAGAGGTTGACGTGACGGACGCGGGCGGAGCGGAAGCTCGCGTGGCGGTGCAAACGGAGGCGGCGGCGTCTCTTGTCTCGATGCGAGCGGGGTGGGCACTGGGCGACGGCGCGGAGCAGGAGGCGCCGGCGCCGCGGAGGCGCCTGCGGAAGCTGGGCGATGATGAGGCGCGGAAGAGCAGGAGCAAGAAGCGGAAGGGTGCGCGCGGAAAGAGTGGCGGGAAGGAAAGCCGGCGGAGCCCGGGCGGAAGAAAGGGCCGGAGCAGGAGCCGTTCTGGGGCGACGCGGTCGCGGGGCACTTCTGGTGCCGGCGGTGGCAGCGGCGCTGGCGGTGGCGGTGGCGGTGCCGGAGCTATCGCTGAAGCGTCGGCTGAAGGCGTGGAACGCACGGCGGAGTGGCCTTTCTTTCCTGGTGTGGTCGTGGACGTTGCGGATACGGATGTAGGAGGAGAAGAAGGTCGAGGAGGAGGAGGTGAAGGAGAAGAAGGTGGAGGAGGACGACGGCTTCGGCGTAGCGGGCGCAACAAGAAAGGAGGCATTCGTCCTTGCGTAGCGAAGACGATGGAGGTGCTGAAAGATATCTACCATCTTCATGACGAATATGAGATCTTTCGCTGCAAGGAGCTGGGTAGGCTATCCGCAAGGGAGCTGCGTGCCCTCCTTTCCGTTCTGTGCGGCAACCAGTGGATGCAGGCACTTTACCTACAAGGTCAAAACGCGCTGGGCGACGAACTGCTGGACTTGCTGTTCGAGGTGCTGTTCACGACGAGGATCTGGGCTTTGCATCTTGGCGAAATCAACAACATCAGCAATGCGGCATGGGAGAGATTCGTGTACAACTGCGGGATGACAAGGTTGTGCTTTATCTTCGTCGAGCCCACAGCGATGAAGGAGGAGCTTCGGCGTGCCCTTCTACGGCAGCTCGACTGCAACAAGCGAAACCCGGGGTTGCACAAGGCGCTAATGAATCATGAGGTGATCTACAAGATCGACGGCATGACGACGAGCCCGAAGATGAGCCCTCCTTTTAAGGACATGATGGATGCAGGCAACTATGGCGGAAAATCGATGCCCGTGTCCTATCGCATCCGTGACTATACGCCGGATGAGTTTATGAGCACGCATAGGGGGTGCATTAGGGTTGGGTTTTGGAAGGAAGACAAGGAGAGGAAGGATGACGAATCGGAGCACAATGAGGAGTGAATAGGACGAGGCAAGCACACGGCAAGCATTAGCATTTGTCACGCACCGTTTAAAGTCTTCAGTACGCTATCAACTGAAATATGTGCGGCAATAGGTAAAACCCTAAAAAATCATCAAAATTTTTCAAAGTCTCTGACCGCGACGATTTTGGTGCGTTTTCTCTGCGCCTCTTTCATGCCGCAAAACGGAGAGGCCTGACGTATCCTTTCGATGCTACCTCAGTCCCAGATGCCTTCTGTTCGAAAACGCTTGATTTCTTTCCCCAAGATATGGGGATCTCCACCATCGCAAGATCTTGAGCGCTCTTTCCAGAATGTTTGCCCCCCAAGCGCTCTCCAAGACGTGAATCCGCTGTCCACTCTCAGTGTCCCAAGGAACCGCTCTACAAGAACTGGACGTTCTCTCGGTTGGCCTTGGCGAGCTCAATCGAGCTCGGGCCCGGTCTTCGGCTGAGGGGCGGTGGCGGCGGCGCTGCGCCGACTCGAGTGGCGTGGTCCGAAGCCCCCGAAACTCGCGACTTGCGGCGCGTCGAATGCGCCTCAGGGATAGGGACAGGGGTCACCTGCGCGTCCGGAGCGGTGGCCGAGGAGTGCGCCTGACGCTTCTTGCTCATCAACACATAAGTGCCGTAGGCGGCGCCCGCCGCGCTCAGTGTGAAGCCCAGCACCACGCCGATGATGAAGGCACCGTCTGTCACGCTGGACGACGCCGAGCTCTCGTTGCCATTGTCCGCCAGGCAGGTCGGGTAGCGCTGCACCTCTGCGCAGCGACAGGTCCAGTCGGCAGGCTGCAGCTCGTCGTAGGCGAAGAGACCCAATGGCGCCAGGTCCGTTCCCGCCAAAAGCGATTCAAACGCGCGGCTCAGACGGCCTTCCTGTTCGTCCGTCACTTCCAGGAGTTCGGCGCCTAGGGAGAGACAGGCGCTCTTGTCGTCCCCACCAGACATCTCTACCACATTGCCCAAGGCAAAGGTGGCCTCGAAGCCCAAGAAGGCTCCGGCGATGAGCTCCAGGTCCATTTGAATGGCGTCCGCCATCCACTCCCCAACCTGAACGCCGCTGACTCCGTCGACGCACGGCACTGTCTCCATCGATTCCGCCAGGGCTTCTCGCAGCAGCGCCTCGTAGTTGGCGGCGCTGCTGTTCGAGAGGCCCATTGTGGCGTTCTGCCAAAACAGCTGCGCGTAGAACTGGCACAGTCGCGCCGGGCCCTCTTCGAACGCGGAGCTGTCGAACTCTGGGATTCCGAACGACGACGGAGCCCGCGTCGCCACGCTTGGGTAGACACTGGGCTGTACAGAGGGCGATGGCGTTGGGGTTTGGACCGGCGTTGCCCTCGAGGGCCCCTCGGACGGCGTCGACATCGTGGGATTGGGCGTCGACATCGTGGGATTGGGCGTCGACATCGTGGGATTGGGCGTCGGCATCGTGGGATTGGGCGTCGACATCGTGGGACTGGGCGTCGACATCGTGGGATTGGGCGTCGGCACGAGAGTGCTGGACGAGCTTGGCGACCTGGTGGGCGACCTGGTGGGCGACCTGGTGGGCGTCGCTGGAGTGGGGCTTGCCGTTGGGGAAGTGATTTGAAGCAACGTCGGTCGCGCACTTGGTGATGTCGATACGGGGACGGCACTTGATTCCGAGATGGTCCCGGACGCCACGATCGAGTAATCCTGCGTGGGAAACTCCGACACTAGATTATGGCCCTTGACGGAAACGATGTACTCCCTCCCAGCAAGCACGTTGGGCACGGTGATTCTCTGGAGGAGAACCGCGCTTGGTGAGACGCTCCGCTTCGGACCAGACAGAGCAAGGCATCAGTGTGAGACTGGCGCATACCTCGATCGTATTCAAGGCGTCGCGGTCGGCCATCCTTGTCGACGGAGGACGGTGCGAAGCAGGCGGCGGGCCGTAGATGCCATCGTCGGGGATGGGGTCTGGAAACGTCGCGGGGCCTGCGTTGTAAGTCGTCCCGGCAGAGACGTCCGTAACCAAGAGATCCAGATCGTTCATGATGCACACAGCGCAGCTGTTCGCTCCGG
>JAAMXY010000152.1:17563-35103 GCA_019677205.1 Pinguiococcus pyrenoidosus | reverse complement strand
GGGGCTCCTTCGCACAGCGACGCACGAAAGCTTGCCTGTCCAAGGACGAAACGACCCAGCCGAATGCTGCGTCGGGTACGACATGTGCAAAGAAAAACAACTCTTTGCTCATTCGGGCACCGTCGACGTCGTAGCGCCGGACGGAATATGTACTTTCGCTCTTCGAATATTCTGACAGATACTGTGCTGAACTGAACTGAACTGAACTGAACTGAACTGAACTGAACTGAACTGAACTGTATTGAACTGAACTAGAACAACCATAATGACTCGGTCCCGAAGCCTGGCGACGCCTGATGCTTCATATTAAGTGAGCACTGCGCGTGCTACATACACCGCGCTTGGGTCTACCGCTGCTCTGCAACTTCAAAAAGGTCCTCGAGATCGAAAATCTGATCCGCGGGGAAGTTCACGAGGTTCGGGAGGATGGTTTCAAGGTCTTCCTCGGGCACGCCGAACCACTGCGCGATCGCGTTCCACACAGCCTCCCAGCTTGTCGTCGGTACGAGGCGCCCGCGGCCCAGATTCAAGGGACCGTTGTCGCTGAGGTCGTCCGGGTAGTTGCCCAGCACCTTTCCCCCGTCGACAGACCCGCCGGCCACGAACATGTTACCACCCCATCCGTGATCCGTCCCCAAACCGTTGCTCGTAAGGGTCCTGGCGAACTCGGACGCTCCGACGATCACCACGTCCTCCCAGAGGCCCTGGAGCTCCATCTCCTCCTTGAAGCTCTGGAGGGCGGCGTTCGTCTGCTCCATCCCGGCGGCCATGTCGCTCTTCATGTTCGAATGCGTGTCGAAGCCACCGATCTCCACGAAGAACATGTTGCGATCTGGGTCCAGGACGGTGCGAGCGGAGATGAGGTTCGCGACGAGCTCCAGCTGGCGACCGAGGTAGCTCTCGTCAGCAGCGAAAGGCTGCTGCAGACTTCCGTGGTTCGCCAGGGCATCAGACAGGACTTCGGCGCGCTCGACGGCATAGCTCATCGACCCTGCCCATGTCTCGGCGACAAATGATCGAGACGTATTGCGGACCAGGTCCATGATGGTCTCCGATAGCTCGGGAATGAGCCCGGTCTCGTCGAAGGTGACGGTGCCTCCCCAGATGTTCACCACGTCCGGAGTCGGCGACTGGCCCGGTTCGCCTTCCAGCACTTGCGACTTGGTGTTCACGGAGAAGGAGCCGGTGCTGTAGCCAGCCGCGGTCAACGAATCGGCGATGCGGCCAATCACGCCCTTGGCCGCGCTCTCCTGCGCGTGCACCGTCTGGGTCACCCTGGTCTGGATGTTGTGGGCGAAGAGACCAGGAGGGAGCTCCTTGGTCTCCTGCCACACCTCATCTCTCGTCACCGGCTCCACCAGCGGCCCAACGTTCGCAACGAAGGCCGCCTCCCCGGCGTCGTACATGTCCTTCATGAAAGGAAGGTCTGGATGCAGCCCGAACTGGCTGCACGGCTGCGTTCCCGCCGGTACGGATATGGGCAGTAGCTCCTGCTGGGTGAGAGCGATGTCCGTGCGGACGTCGGCGTAGTGCTGATACGACAGAGTGCTGGATCCACATCCTGAGAGAGGCACCAGCACGTTGTACGAATCAAGGCCGCCTCCGAAGTAGAGGTACACGATGATCTTGTACGATTCTTCCGGTGGAGAAGACGGCTCGCTCTCCTCGCTCCGCGCTTCGCCGAGCGGTCCACTGGTGCCCAAGATCTGAAAGTCGGGAATCGCCATGAACATCTGGAGAGCAGACCTCAGAGCACGCTCCTGGCCTTCGGAGTCGAGCTGCCTGGCGTACTCCGCGGTGATGAAGTCCAGGGTCGTCGAGTGCAGTCGCCCACCCGTCAACAGCAGATCGATCTGGCTGATCACAGCCGCGGCCGCATCTCCCTCCTGAGGCTGATACGAGAGGCTTCCCCAGTTGTACTCGTCGCGATCATAGTTGCCAACGCGGATACTCCAGCAGGGCCACCCATCTCCGAAGTACACCCCGAAGCCGTAGTCGCAATAGCTGAGCCCGTACTCGATAAGCGAGATCATCCCGTTGAGGTAGTTGATGATGAAGGGCGTCGTCAGCAGCTGCGCTTCGGGAGCAACCAGTCCAGATCGCTGCACTGGGCCTCGTGGCTGGAACTCGGACTGGTAGAAGTTGAACACCGTGGGAGACCAGTACGGCTGGATGCCGACGGTGTCGATGAAGTATTCCATAAGAATCTCCCAACCCCTGTCCGTCGGAGCGAAATCCAACGCCCGCATGAACTGGAAGATCTTCATCATCGGCTCCCGCAGCTTTCCGTACGATGGATCGGTCTCAACCGCAGCAGAACGCGCTTCCCGATCAAGCAGGACGGCGGAGATCGTCGCGGCAAGATCCCCGTACCTCCCGGCGCCGATGCCCTCGTAGGAGCCAGTACGGAACGCATCTGCGACCCTCTTCACGTAGCCTGGAGACGGGTTGCTCGTCACGAACCGCTTGATCATGAAGTCGGAAATGAAGGGAGCGGTGTTCGGGTGCTCGAAGACGTGGTCCAAGACCGCGTCGGTCTCATACATGGCGTCACGCTTCGTCGGCTCCACGTGGGACATGAACGACGGCGGGTTGCGGAAGGAGAGGCCGGCACCAACATGGACCGTGGACACGGCATTCGAAAGGTACCGATCCTCCTTACCGACCACCGCGATTTCGAAGATGGTCTTCTCGTTCAGAGCGAACTCCGGATTGTCGGTGTACACGGTAACACCATCGGGGACCATTGACATGCAGTCATCAGACGTGCATTCCACGTAGGCATCGTCGTCAAAGCTGCTCGGATTCGGCGCTCCGATCGGAAGCTGATCCAGAATCTCCGACAAGCTCGGCACTTCCGCCACACTGCTGAAAGCGACTTCGGTGACCACCTCGATGTCACACAGGCAAGTCGAGCCGGTGACTTGGCAATTGGCCCCCGAGCACGCAGACGAGGCCACGGGAAACGCGTCCCCTGCCCAGCTGACACGGAAGATGTTCTCGGAGTCCACGTCGACTTGCGACCACAAGTTGCTCTGGGCGTTCTCATTCTCCATGCTGTGCACTGCATGAACCCGTCCGTCGTCACGGACTTGCACTTGCACAGAGCAGTCATCGAGTGCCCAGTACGCCGCTCCGCTTCCACACTCGTCTTCGTTGATGTACGTGTACTCGCACAGGACCTGATCGCCCTCTTGACATCTTGCTGCAGCAGTCGCGTAGGACGTTCGCTCAATGCTGTACAGATCGCAGCTGGGGTACGCTTGCCAGGCTTCCTCGCTGTCGCAGCACGGACCGTGTGCAACTGGAAGTCTCACGTCGACACAGACGCCATTCTGCCGGTAGGGGTTGCTCACCGGCTTGCCGACATTGTAGAAGGCGAGCTCCACGCATGGCAGCCTCACGTACTCGTAGAAGACGCTTTGGGACGCGCTCACGTTCAGTCGAACCACCCGGATGTTCTCCAAGCTGCATTCGTCCTCGAAGCACTCCAGATTCTCGTCCAGAACCACCTCACTGCGCAGGCGGCAGGAGCCGGTGGAGGAGGGAGCATCGGCGCTTTCCGCGGCCTCAGCACCCTCGGCGACCTCAGCGTCTGCTTCTGCTTCTGCTGGGTTGCAGAGCGCATCGTGCAGCGAGGACTCCGTATCCAGCTTGAAAAAGTCGTCGGCGTCGCCGAGCCAGTTCATCCCATCCTGGAGATCAGGCTCTGAAACGGACCCGAGATAGCGGTACTTGGCCCCCGTCCGAAGGAAAGAAGGCTTGGGAAGCTCCCAGCAGAGGGGATATCCATCCCCAACGTAGCGCCCATCGAGGCCCTGCTTCGGAAAGGAGTCTCGCCAGGTAGGCCTCACGTCCATGGGGTCGATGTTGTTGCTCTGGCTCCACGCGGTCTCGATGTTGGCTCGGAACGCTTGTCTCTGAAAGCCTGTCCACGCTCGAGCAAACGTGAGGATGTCCATGTTCGTGTAGGTGGAAAGGTAGTTCCCGTCCTTGTCGACTTCTCGGGTGCCATCCTCTCGCAGCTTCCATAGGCCGATCGTGAACAGCTGCATGATTTCACGCGCGTAGTTCTCATCGGGATAGCGAAGCTTGCCCTCCCTCTCGAGCGAATAGGCGATCGACTTGGTCTCCAAGAATGTGAGCATGTTTGCCATCGGGACACTGAACGAGACCTCCTTCAAGACGTCGCGGAAGTTTCCGAAGGCGTTGCGCACGAAGATGTCGTAGAACGTGCACAGGCTCTCATTTTCATCCTGGAGGCCGGAGCCATCCGCACTCACAACGAAGATCTGTGCCAAGGCCCACGCTATGCGCTGGCGAAGCTGGTCTGGGGCCCCCATCACCAGGTTTGTCCAGACGGTATACTTCGTCGTCTGTGGCACCCAACCGAAGCTAGGCTGGTCAAGCTCCTGGCGCTGCGAGTCGTCGTTGGTAGTGAGACCAAAAACATACCGCGATCCCCTACCCGGATCGTTCGCGACCTCCCCGGGAGAGCCGCACGCTTCGAAGCCGTCGAAGCTTCGGTCGCCACTAATGGCGCCAAGGTACTCGGCCATTTCCTCGCTTTGGACGGAGCGTGGAAGATCTTGGAAGTCAAGGCTTTCGCCAAGGCGCCCAACAAGCACGTGCAGACCTTCATTCCACCGCCACCATTCCGTGTCATGCCAAGAAGGGAACTGCAGCTCCGCCGAGCCGCTGATCGCGAAAGCTGTGATCGGATTCGGACGACCTGCAGCGAGTGCTTCATCGTTTCCGGAATGGCCCTGAGACCAGTAGGTAAAGTCATAAACAGAGTAGAGATCCGGGTGGACGTGCTCCCAACAGGTGGTGCCGGAACCCGACTCGACGTTGATCTTGATTCCGATGTCTGCGTGAGTGCAGTCATACCAGTTTGTGTCGATGTCTACAACGACGGCGCCGTCGTCGGCCTCCAGGATGAGCTCAGAGATGTGGGCATGGCTCCCTTCGTCAATCGCAGCGGACCCAGGTGCAGAAGCGTCCTCGCAGGTCCCCTCATGACGAAGCCAGCGAGATATCTGCCAAGAGCAAGGAGATCCGACCACGTAAGTCTCAGGTCGAAGACCTGTCACGTAGTACACGTAGATGCCCGATTGATTGTAGAAATGGCGGATCAGGTCCTCCGTCAGCGTGATGGGAACGGAGGAGAACTGCAGCGGGGAGCAGGCGCCTTTCCCAGGCACGCAAGACTCCGCATTCAGGAAGGTCTTCGGAACCGAGGGACAGCTCTCGGTCTGACCGAGTACGTCGGCGTCGCTGGCCGGCGCATCCAGCGTGTTCTCCAGTATCCGCAGCCTCGGGTCGAAGACGTACCAGTCCCCTGTCGTGGACTTCGCAAAGGCGGGATGCTCTGGTGGTCCGGAGCAGTCACCGTTCGTGGAGTCTGCCAGAAGCGCAACCGCCTCAATCGGCGGATCTGTGTCGACGAACGTGGCTTCATCGTGGACTACTCGGTCTGACGGTGGGTCGCTGTCGATGAACGACACCAGAGGGTTGAGCATTTCCATCGGCTCGCCGTCCTGTGGGCAGTTGAAAGCGACGGTTCCGTTCACCACCTCATCCACCTCACAGATGGTCCACGGCATCGGGCCAGGATCGCTGCTGAGAATCGGATAGTACGGGACTTCTGTCCGGAGCACACCGCCTACGATGATCTGGTACGGCGCTTCGGAGCCGGCCACTTCGAAAGTCGAAGCGATATCTTGCGCAGAGAAGGCGAAGCGATGCCATCGCGATTGATCTTCGCACTTTCCGCGAGGGAAGCCTGCGTCGACAGCTCGCTCTAGGCGTGGATTCGCGCGCTCGCGGAAGTACGCGCGGTGGAGCGAAGGAGTGACGTCCATCTGATCTTCGATCCACTGCAGGGCCCTTTCGTTGAACGTGCCTTCGCTGGGGAACGCCTCCAGATCGCTCAGGGGCGACCCAAAGGTCGCGTCGATGAGGAAGCGTGCAGCCTGCTCTTCGTCCGTCGCGGTGGCCGTGAAGGTCTCGATGGCATACTCTCGCCCATCGTCCGGAATGGTGATCACGCAGGCGGATTCCGCGTCGTCGCAGTAGAAGGTGGGCAGCACGGGGTACACAGCTTCCCAGGCCAGGCCATCGTAGGATCGTCCTGCCGGCTCGACCGTGTACTCGCGTTCTTCTCCAGACACGTTGCGCGCCAGTGTGTGCAGGATATCCTCCGAGCTGTAGCCCAGCAGATACGTTCCGGGAGCCAGTACCAACGGATCGGCGCCGACGTCGGGTAGATCGACTTCCACTGCGCTTCCAGTTGGCGGAGAGGAGGCATACGTAGGCTGTGTCGAGGGCACATCGGTTGGGCTCGGCGATGGCCCTCTGGTCGGCGACGAGGACGGGGCGTCGGTCGGGAGAGGCGTTGGCGAAGGCGTGGGTCCGGACGACGGCACGTCGGTTGGGCTCGGCGAAGGCCCTCTGGTCGGTGACGCGGACCGGACGACGGTCGGGAAAGGCGTTGGCGAAGGCGTGGGTCCGGACGAAGGGCCCGGAGTCGGAGGCATCGACGGCACCAGGGTCGGCGCCTCAGTCACGACCATCTCCACCTCGACGGCGCCCACATCGTCCACGCTTGAGAGGGATCCCGTTCCTGCGCTCTGGAGATCTTCAAGAAGGTCACCCGACTCCGCGAGGCCCGCGATCTCTTCCTCGAGCAAGTCGATCAGGTCGTCCTCAGAAGTCGAGCTCCGGAAAGACGGCTGGAGAGTGAGCGTGCAGTCCACAAGAGCCTCGTCGGTCCCTTGGAGGCGCCGAGCTCGCCGAGTAACGTCTGCGGCCGTCGCACCGCTACAAGATCCCGCGGGCAAGCTGGCGGAGGCCTCGACGCCTGCGCAGTAGTCATCTGCGGCATCGGGATCCGAGTTGAAGTCAGCTGCGCTCACGCCCGACAGACGCGTCTGCAGACTGATCCTGACGCTCGAAGATCTGGCTTCGTCGTCGTCTCCGCCGCCGCTGCCGCCTCCGCCGCCGCCGCCGACGACCATGAAGCCCGCGAGAACGGCGGCCGTGACGACGACGATGACGGCCGCCACGGCCGCCAGCTTGCAGGTGCGGCCTCTCCTGGCCTTGACCTGCGCCTGCTGCGCCTGGATGAACACGCCGAGGGTCTGTCCCTTTTCATTCCGGATCTCCGGCGTTGCATGCACCACCTCTCGGGCGGTCACGTAGGCTGGGTTGTACCCCCACTTCACTTCCTCTGCCATGGTCGCTCGTCCAGGCGCTTGCCAGTACAAGAGCCTGGCAGCCTCCTGAGGTAAGATGGGCGCCAGTCGCAGCAGCCGGCGCCTGTGGCGCCCAAGAGACGCGGAACACCAGGCGAAGAAACAGGCATCAGCTTCTTGTCCCGCCGACGGGCATAGTATGGCCCGGGCGTTACTCTGACGCTGACTTTATTGGTGGACCTCGCGGATGCGTTTCTCCCACGATCCCTATCGGGCCATCGTTCGGGCCTAAGTCAGCGAAGTAGCGAATCCAAAATGTGGGAACAGCCCCAGATTAGTTCTAGCAGGCAAGATGCCCCTCAACTGCAGGGGAAGTTACGTCACTAGATGCTGGTCTCATTGGCGCACAGGTCCCGGACGAGTTCTCTCTTCTCGGCGCCAGCGAACGGAGGAGGTCGCTCTTCGTGGTTGTGTCTCATTGTTGGGAAGGTGGTTCGAGACGTGCGTGTGGAGGCCGTGCTCGAAGCGCTTATACTGGTGAGACCAGTTGTGGCATTGCTGGCCAAGCGTGGTCCTCAAGAAGCACAGCGGTTCGGGCATACTATGGATAGTTCACCCTTGACACTTCACGATATCCCGGATTTCAGATTCACAATTTCACGACTTGGAAATTGAGCTTCAAAGGTTGAGCTTCCGCTTCAAAGGTTAAAGTTCAAAGGTTGAAGGGAACGCGAAGGGTTGCGGTGGCACTGCTTGGCGAGGTTGTGGCAAGAGAGAAACCCTTGACGATGGATGTCTGAGAGGCGTCAGCTGCGAGACGAAGACAGCCCCATCGGTTTACCACTGCTCCCCAACTGCGACGTCACCCTGATGTCGGCCCCTTCCGGAGCGTCTCTTGCCCGCGCTGCCGAAGCGTCCGGGATCAAACGGGGATAGATCCACGCTCTGCGCGCGCCCCTGCAGCAGAAGCTCGCTCATCACCTTTCCGGAGATGGGCGCCCAAAGAATCCCCCAACAGTTGTGCCCGGCGCTGATGAAGGCGTTGCTGGTGCCGGGTACCGGCCCCATGACGGGATAGGCGTCGGAGGGGCAGGGACGCATGCAGGCCTGCTGGACGACGGGTTCGGCCGTCTGGCCAAGACTACTCATGGCCGCGAAGCTCTGCCGCGCCGCGTTCACTCGCGCATCGTCAGCAGTAATCTGCTCAGGATTCTCACAGTCGCCACCTTCGCGCATTCGGTCATTGTCGACGTGGTCGGACCCACCACAGCCGCACACGTACAATGACCCATCTGGACGAGGATAGAGCTCCAGGTGGCAGCCAAATTGATCCTGCGGCGCCAGCGAGCAGGACTTGGTGAGCGCCTCTCTGCACAAACCACCCCTCGCACGAGCTTGGGAGACTGCAGGGACGAAGATGCTCTCAAGGGAGATGGCAAAGAGGGGAGGAGAACAAGGCTTGCCCGCCCCAACGCAGGGCCGAGCTGATCACCTAGTCAATCCGCAAGGGTGCCCCTACCTCGCCGCAGAACGCCGCTGCAGGGTCGTCGCGGATCTCCGGCAGCGCCTCGAACACCATGCTGGTGCTCTTGATGCCCACCATCGGCAAACGCACGCCGAACCAGTCCTCCATGATGGGACCGCTCCAGGGGCCGGCAGCCACGACCAAGGTGTCGCAGGCAAGGGCCTCCCCATGCCCGTCGATCCTGAGGGCGGTCACCCTGCCCGCTTCCATCTCCACGCCGACTGCCTTTCCGATCACCAGCTGCGCGCCCATCTCCTCCGCACGGGCCCACACTTTGTCGCAGTACTCGCGAGGCGTCACCTGCGCCGTTTCCGAATCCATCATCGACGCGGCGGCCGTATCCACCCACTGCCCCGGCACTTTGGCGCCGCGTTTCGCCTTCCGGCCGGGAGATACGGAGATGGTGGGGATGCGGCGATACGACTGCAGATCCAGCTCAGCTGCCAGGCTGGCGTGCAGCTCAAAGCCTTGCTCGTGGAGGCCGGAAGTGTGGCGATCGCCCCAGTTCCTCGCGAGGAAGCCGCCAGCTTTGCCACTGGCGGCACAACCGAGCGCGCTGCGCTCCACCACGGTGACTGGCGCACCTTCCCGCGCCAAGAAATAGGCCAAGGAGATGGCATGGATGCCTCCTCCGAGGATCACCGTTGAGGGAGACGCCATCGCTGCGGCTTTACCCTGTGCAAGCACCTCGGACTTCTTGTGGCTTTTCTTTCGTGCAAGTCTTTCTGCGGTTTCTTGGCAGTGTGCACACCTGCGGGCGTGGAAAAGGCTGTCGATGCGGTGGACCGAATCGAGGCAAAAAGATTCTCTTCAGTCATTCTCAACTTATTTAGGCTTTGTTATATGATGAAAACATACTTTACAAATATATTTATAAATCAATAATTTCATAAATTAAAGATTATTTACTATACCATATCACATATTTCAAAAATATTCGGAAAATCTGCAGCCGCGTCTCAGCCGCTCCGCCTTCGCGGTCCTTGGCTGTCTACGCCACGGAGTTGGTCATGTTCGGCGGGTTCAGCGCGTACTCGCGCGCGGCGGAGTACTCCGCACGCGCAGAGGCGCAGCGCGAGAAGCAGCAGGAAGAGGGTGCGTTGCATAAGCGCCAGAATCTTTTGAACCCCTCGGCCACCCAACCGTACTTTCGCTGCTCTATGGCCGCAGAAGAAGTGGCAGCACCAGCAGCGGCGCCCGAAAGCAGCGCCTCAGACCCAGCTCCGACTCCAGCTTCAGCTTCGACATCAGAGGCGACGAAGGAGAGCGACCCCGTGACACAGGAGTCCACATCTCCGGGTGATGAGACGACGGTGCCCGTGCCCATGCCGGGAATGAGCGGCGAGATGCCGCCGCCTGTGATGCCTCGTGACGTGTTGATATCGTTCTTCTCGGAGTGCGGCCAGATGCTGCGGGAAGAACAGTTCATTGACGAGCTTGTGCAGGTGCACGGGCAGAAGGGCTCCGACGGGGTGAGGAAACCGCGACATCCTTGTGCATGTCGATGTGTGGGAGGCGTTGACGACCGTGTTGCGGAATTCTCAGGTGTCGGAACGCATGCTGCAGCTGCAACGGCATGAAATCGTGTCCCGGGGCTACGACTACGACAAGGCGACGGAAGCCATGCGCTGGGTGCCTCGGCATTTCCCGGGCGACTCGGAGGTCGTCAGCTCCATGCAGGAATTCATGCGGACGTGTCGCGACGTCCACAACATCGTCATGCGCCGAGCGCCGATTGAGATGGATCGTGACGCCCTGCTGGCTTTCTTGAGCGGCGTGAAGGAGCGCATCGCGGCCGACGAAGGCAAGGAGGAGATGGTCCAGCTCTTCGAGCGGGGCACCAAGATGCACCTGGCTCTACACCAGCTGCAGGTCAAAGAGCTCAAGGAGCGGGGCTTCTCCGAAGACGCCGGAAAGGATGCCTTGGCGAGGGCTTCCGTCATGTACCCGGACGATAAGGAAGTCATGGATGCCGTGAAGGACTTCGAGGCCAAGTCCCAGCGGGCGATCGTCATGGCCATGCGTGCAAGGTAGGGAAGCCCCATGAGCTGCCGCGGTGAATCTCCAAGTGTGCGGGCCTTCACATTCCTACAAACTCTTCTTGCAGAAACGTCAACCGCGACGCCTTGCAGACTTCGGGAGAGATCGACGACGAACGAATCCTCACGTGGTTCTCGTCCTGCAACTGGCTGATGGATCAAGAGGAGATCAAGACGGAGCTGAAATCCATTTTCGAGACGAGTGGCAAGCCTCCTGCGGAGCGCATCTGCGACCTGCAGCGCGAGATGTTTGAGTACGCCATCAACGTGGAGCGCGAATTCGGCTGCACCGCGCTGAACAACCTCGAGCAGCGCTTCAAGATGAAGCCGGAGTGCATGCAGTCCTTTCAATTCTTCCTGCACCGGCAGAACCGCGCGTGTCAGATCGCCATGGGCAAGGAGGAGGAACTCCTCAAGGCGGAGGCAGAGGAGCGTGAACGCCGCGCTCGGCAGATGAGGCTGCAGCAGCTGCAGGCGAAGGCGATGATGGAAGAGCACGGCGCGTTGATGGACAAGATGGAGGCCCTGCAGCCGAAGGTCATGGAGCGGGTTCAACAAATGAGTGTAGACGAGCGGAAGAGCTTTGCCCGGCGAGCGCTTCGGGAGTTCGCAACGGTCCTGAAAGTGAAGAACAACATCGATCCGGCAGAGAAAATGGCAAAGCTCGGACAGCTGAGCGACGAGAAGCTTGAAGAGTTCCTTCTGCTCCAGACGCTGATGGGGCCGGCAGCAAGAGCGCTGATGCAGCAGCAGCAGCAGCATCAGCAGCAGCACGCTGCGCACGGTCGCCTTCACGGGCATGGCCCCCCGGGACAGGGCCACCGCTAGTCACTTAGGAGAGCCTTTCTCGACGGGGCCGCGAGAGCAACACAGAGCAGTGCAGAGCAACGCAGACAATGCGGAAACGCAGTCGTTCATTTTGCTCCCCTGCCCGCATTCTTCATGCAATGCAAAGCACCTGAAAAGCATCAAGCACACCAAACTACAGAACTACATGGCGTGAGGACCAGTAAACATTTCACGGATGACTAGATCCCACGCGCCACCTCAACGGAAGGTGGTCTTTCAAGCCTCGGCTTCGGCGTGGACCTCCAAAGGCCATGGCACTCACTTTCTACACTCGACCAATCTCGCAGCAAGCATACGAACTACTTCGAGACCGGGGCTCCCCAGCACCTCCCGCTCTCGACTGTGAACTCCCCCGTCTACGGCACACGCCTACTCGTACATCTTCTTAATATCCGCGGCGTGCAAATCCGTGACCACGTTCCGCTTGATCTTCAGGGTCTGCGTCATCTGACCGTTCTCCACGGTGAATGGCTCGAGGCGGAAGTACGCGGACTGCACCGTCTCCCATGCGGCGAAGCCCTTGCCCTTGAGCGCCGGGTTGGCCGCCTTCAGGAAGGCGCTCTCTACGGCGGGGTTTCCATTGACTTTCTCCTCCAGGGCGCGCAGTCGTTGGGGATCGCCCTGAAGGCCTGAGGTCATTGGCGTCGCACCAAGGATCGCCTGGACTTCATCTGCCTCTTCCTGCGTCAAGAAGCCGTGGCTGCCCGCCTCCTTGGCGCTCAGAGTGACGATCGCGCCCAGCGACTTCTCGTCCTGCCCGACCAGCATGATCTGCTCGACGAGCGGGACGCCGCCCGCGATCGCGTCCTCGATGGGCGAAGGCTCGATGTTCTCCCCGTTTGACAGGACGATCGTGTCCTTCGCCCTGCCGGTGATCACGATGTCCCCCGTGGCCGGGTTGATCCGGCCGAGGTCGCCCGTGTCGAAGAAGCCATTCGCGTCAATCGCCTCGGCCGTCGCCTTCGGATTCCTCTGGTAGCCGCTCATGATCTGCGGCCCTTTGGCCAGCACCACGCCGACGTGGCCGGGCTTCACGGCGCGGCGCGTGTCCGGGTCGACGATCTTCACCGAGGTACCCCTCAGCGGCTTGCCCACCGATCCGGGTAGGTTGCTGTCCACGGTCCTCGCGGCGATCACGGGCGACGTCTCCGTGAGGCCATACCCGACCAGCAGCTTGAGATTGGCCATGCTGAAGAACTCCTCGATGCGCCCGGAGAGCGAGCTGCCGCCGCTGAGCATCACTTTGATCTTGCCGCCGAGGCCCGCCCGGACCTTCTTCCAGATCAGGAGGTCCCCCAGCTTCGCGCCCGGATAGGACACGGCGGCGACCAGCGTGGCTGCCATGCGCTCGAAGAAGCCGGGCTTCTTCGCGCTGATCACGATGCCGCGCATCTTCCGCCGGCTGCTGTAGTACACCCTGGCGATCGCGGAAAACACTGCTACAAGCGCTTCGCTGACGCGCCCCTTCTCCCGGAACTTCTCCTGGGCGCCCTTGTAGATCGTCTCGAAGAGCCTCGGGACGGCGATCAGGAACTGCGGCTGGTGGTGCAGAAGATCCCTCTTGAAGTTGCGGATGTTCGAGTAGACCATCTTCACGCCGCGCGACAGGGTCCAGTACTCCGCCGTGCGCTCGAAGATGTGCCAGCAGGGAAGGACGGAGACGAAGGTCTCGCCCACCACGGGGTTGCTCGCGCCCAAGGGCTGGTCGTCGTGGAACGAGTTCTCGTGCACCTGGCACATGAGGTTGCGGTGCTTGAGAACGACGCCCTTGGGCTTGGACGTCGTGCCGCTCGTGTACACCAGCGTGGCGGGCATGTCGTCGGTCACGGTCACCGCCTGGCGAGGCACCTTCGCCAGCATGAGTTCGTCGTAGGTCACGACCTTCGTCCGCTCCGCGACGTTCGTTTCCTTGGCAATGGCATCTCCGCTCTTGTCTCCGGGATACAGCACGACCACGAAGCGCGGCGGCTGGCCCGTCTCGCTGAGGAGGCCGCGGCCATCTCCGAAGAGCTTGTCCAGCAGCTGCGGGGTCTCCACCACGGCGGCCACCGACTGGGAGTTCTCGTAGATGTACCGAAGCTCGTCGACCGGCGCGGCCACGCCGCGCACTGCGTTGCAGCCTCCGGCCAGCATGACGCCTTGCTCGACCACGAGCCAGCGGTGGCTGTTCTCCGAGAACATGCTCACGCACTCGCTCGCGCCCAGGCCGAGGCTCTGCATGCCCCCGGCCGCGATCTCCATCTTCTCCCGAAGTTCGGAGAAAGTCAGGCTGGTCGACGGCGTGTGGATCTCGTCCACCAGCGCCGTCTGCTCCCCGATGAGGCCGGCCAGGGACGCCCACATCTCCGGCAAGGTCTTCCACTGGAGCGCGCGCACATTCACGCGCTTGCCGTCCACCAAGGGCGCCGTCGGCAGCGAAGCCGTCGTCGAGGGCCGCTCCGGCGCCAGCGTGGCCGTGCGGACCTGCAGCGAAGCGCGCGACAGCGTCCGCGGAGGCGCGAAGGCCGCCGCCGTGCACACGAGCGCCGCGAGGCAGAGCACGCGCAGCATCCTGTGCCTGTGCCGCAGTTGAACCGCGCTTACGCCCAAGTGAAGGTGAAGCTTCGCGCCGCGGCGAGACTTGAACCTGCAGGGCCGGATACAGCTCCGGGCCGGATCTGGAGCCAGCGAAGTTGAAATCCGCCCGGAGCTGGAGCTTCCCTTCGGCTGAGATGGCGCGTCACGGCCCGCGGTGTCGCGCGCGCGCAAGCGATGAAAACAGCAGCCTATCGTGACGGATGGAGCGACGATTCCGGAGTCTGTCCACGAACCCCGCTCTCATTGGAGGAGAGCGCGATGCCGGGAGAGATCTCCGCTATTCCGCTGTGCCACGGCGGAAGCTGGGAGGAAATGCTGCGGATCGCCGTCTCGAGAGAAGAACGCATTCAATCGGCGCCGGGAGCTCTTGGCTCTTCTCTGCCCTTCTCGCAGGCACCTCGAGAGGCCCCCACGGTATACTGCTTCCTTCTGGAAGAGCCTGGGGCACTGGGACGGAAGGCCACTTGTGCGTCGGTCTCGTGGCGTGTCCGCCCTCTGCCACGGCAACTAGAGCGGAGCAGTTTAGCTCACAGTCGCTGCGAAGTCTGCGGTTCTCTCCGTTCCTTACGAATCGGGGACCATGGGCAACACCTTCAGCGACGAAGGCGCTTTCGACGACAGACTGTCAAAGCGGGTCCTCGTGACCGGGGGCTCAGGCTTGGTGGGCAGGGGCATTCAGGTGAGAGCACGAAAGCAGTCTATTCCAACGCACATCTCCCAGAGAGACTTGGGTATCCGCTTGTGTTTTGGGCCTCGCACGCCGGAGCTGCACTCATCATTCCATGGCGTTTGCACAAACTGCGCACTCCTTCTGCCTTGGCGGAACTCGGCAGGCGGCGATTCGCAAGGATCCGGAGGCGGAGGACGAGGTGTACTTCTTCGTGAGCAGCAAAGAGGCGGATCTGCGAGATACTCGGGCCTGTCGGGCCTTGTTCGCCAAGTACAGGTGCTGGTTAAGATCATTGCGATCGCATTGACGCGCTCCGCACTCACTGTCTGCATCTTTGATATCCACGCGCACGGGCAGGCCTACCCACGTGATCCACCTGGCCGCGATGGTCGGCGGTCTGTTTGCCAACATGCGGCAGAAGGTGGACTTCTTCCGCGAGAACGTCCTCATCAACGACAACATCATGGAGTGCTGCCGAGAGCACAACGTGGAGAAGCTGGTGTCCTGCCTCAGCACATGCATCTTCCCGGACAAGACCGCGTACCCCATTGACGAGAGCATGATCCACCACGGCCCGCCGCACCCAAGCAACGAAGGCTACGCCTACGCCAAGAGGATGATCGACGTCATGAACAGATGCTACAGGGACCAGTATGGCGTCAAGTACACCAGCATCGTGCCGACGAACGTGTATGGCCCCTTCGACAACTTCTCCATCGAGAACGGGCACGTCATCCCTGGCCTCGTCCACAAAGCCTACCTTGCGGTACGAAGCTGAGACCGAGAGACCGGTCTGCGCAGCTCGCCCAGGAAGGACGCGAGCTCGCCCAGGGAGGACGCTCACGGAGTTTGCGATGCCATCTAGGCAAAGGAGGATACCGATTTCTGCATCTGGGGCTCGGGGACGCCCCTCCGTCAGTTCATACACGCCGAGGACCTTGGGCGCCTCACCGTCTGGGTAAGTGCCTTGTCGTGTCCTTGAAGGATCGTGGATGGGCTGCTGGACTGAGGCGCGACTCTTCCCGAAGGTGATGCGGCATTATGACGAAATCGAGCCCATCATCCTTTCCGTCGATCCGGAAGATGAGGTGCGCATCTTCTCCTCTTTCCCCATCCGGCTTTTGCAGCTGGTGAGCCTTCTCCTCCACCAGGTTTCGATTGCAGATGTCGCAAGAATCATCTCGAAGGAGATGGGCCTCAGGGACGAGCAGCTGGTGTTCGACACCACCAAAGCAGACGGTACGTGCATCATGTGTCCTCAACCACGCAGAGACATCACACCGGCATTCCTTTCAAGACGAGGCCGAGGCTGATTCCGGTCGCGGGGCTTCATCCACAGGTCAATTCAAGAAGACAGCGTCCAACGCGAAGCTCCGGGCGCATCTGCCCGACTACGAGTTCAAGCCGATCGAAGAGGGCTTGAAGGAAGTGTGCGGCTGGTTCCGGCGGAACTACAGCAGCGCGCGCAAGTGAGACGAGGCTAGCGTCCCGGGAAGGGTCTTCCGTTCATGGAGTCTCTGCGAAATCATGGCACTTGCTTCTCGCACTGCTCTTTCGCGATTCCTTGTTCCATAGACACCTTGCTACGGCACACAACCCAACCGATCCCACCTACTCATCCCCCGGCATGCGCATGTGCGACGTCCAGAAGGAGTTCAGCATGAGGATGGAGTGCTTCACTCCGAACTTGAATTCCTCAAAGCTGAGCTTCCGGTCGTTGTTCCTGTCACATTTCTCCAAGATCTGCGCAGCTTTGCGCTCGGCCTGCTCATCGTCGAGGCCGGTGGTCGCACGCACGAGCACCTTCAGCTCGTCGCGATCAATGTAGTTGTCATTGTTGATGTCGAAGGCCTTGAAGGCGTACGCCAGCTTCTTGCTAAGGTTCCCCCGGCGCATGACCGACAGGCAGCAGATGAACTCGTTGATGCTTATCTGCCCGTCGCCGTTAATGTCGAAGGCGCCGAAGGCCTGCAGAGCTGCGTTCTCGTCGGTGACGCCTTCGGCCCGTAGTGCATCGCAGAACATCCGCACGTCGAGGAACTTGGTGTCGAAGCGCTTGAAGATCTTCCACACGCGGTCCACCTCGAAGCAGCTGAAGTCGATGCGGTACCGATTCTTCAGCAGCTGGCACATCTTGATCAGCGTCTTCTGGTACTCGGTCATGCCGGTAGTGGCGGCGCTGTTGAAGGACGCCGCTCTCGAGAGCTCCGGCGGCGCGCGGGACCTGAGCGCTTCGCCTTCCTCGCCACTCGCGCTGCGGCTGTTGTCAGCGCCAACGCTGCTGTTGAAGTCGTTTTCCCTTTCCTTCTCTGCAGAGGTTCTGGGGTGAAAGGCATGAGAACCGCTCGGCGAATCGAGCGGCACCTCGCCGACGCTGCCTTCGTCGCCCTCGACGCTGCCGGGTTCTACGGCTCCTGGCGTAACTACTTCGTCGGCGTACTGGGGTTCCTGATAGTGGAAGGTGAAGGGCGCGCCGCCCTTGTGGAGCGATAGCGGTGCAAAGGCTGGGAAATGGTGCTTCTGCGCGGCGTCCGTGGCCTCGACTCCCTGAGCAGCAAACGACGGTCCCTCCTCGTCTACGCTCGCCGCCTTGGGCAAAGTGGCGTCTTGGGCGGCATCGACAAAGCTCTTGGTGAACTGCGCCAGCACGTACAGCTCCAAACCCTGTCGCTGCCCACTCTCAT